>JBAPGN010002253.1:0-11054 GCA_037355405.1 Vitis amurensis
TGCTTTTTTGCACTTCCACGAATTGGTGTGTCCCAAGTTCACGCAAACATCCGTTTGAATTGATCGTCTGTGTAACTGGACAACTTGCCCAGTCCGAATCTGAATAACAATAAAGTTGAAGATCGTTTTCTGCTTTCAAAACTATTCCTTGACCTGGTCCTTTCTTCAGATATTGAATGACTCTATAAGCTACATCTAGGTGTTCTTCTCATGGGCTTTGCATGAATTGTGACAAAACATGAATAGCATACGTTAGGTCTGGCCTTGATATAGTCAAGTATATCAATCATCCCACAAGTCGCCTGTACATTCCTGGGCCATTTAGAAATCTCCCATTAGCAAGTGCTAGTTTGTGGTTTTCTTCCATTGGAAATTCTACTAGTCTCGCTCCTAACAGCCCACATTCCTCTATATGTTTTAAAAGCAATATTTTCAATTGTGATTAAAAATATCCATCCTTGCCTCTTGCCAACCAATACCATCGATTCCAAGAATGTATTTCAGTTGTCCCAGATTCTTGATTCCAAATTTTATGTCAAGAAAGTTTTTGAAAGCTTCGCATACTTTGTTGTCATTCTCAGCCAATATTAAATCATCCACATATACCAATAGGTTCATCACTATGTTTCCACTTCAATAAGTAAAGAGTGAATAATCAACCAATTATTATTGAAAACCATATTCTTTCAAAGCTGTCGTGAGTTTCGCAAACCATTGTCTCGATGCCTGTTTCAATCCATACAACAATTTTTGTAATTTACAAACTTTGTTCTTTCCAGTGGCCCTTGACCCCTTTTGGCAGCTTTCATATACACTTCTTCTTTCCAAGGTCCTCCGTGTAGAATCGTTGTTACGTCCATGGTTGGTGTATTCCCAGCTTTTCGCCATACAAAAGCTAGACAAGCATCTTACACTTGTCATTTTTTTGCCACAAAGGAGCAAAACGTCTCTTGATAGTCTATTCCTTCATCTATGTAAATCCCTGCGCCACTTAATCTCGCTTTGTATCCGCTCGATTGATCCATCTGCGTGTATTTTTATTTTTGTATGATTCCCAACTTGCATCCTATTTGCCTTTCTTTTCTGGCGGTGGGTCACTTACTTTCCGCATGTCTGATTAGCCCCAAATGCTTCAATTTCTTTGCCATGGGCTTCTCTCTCAAATTGCTGTTATCTGTAATCGCTTTTGTAAGTTCGTGTTCCTTTTCATATTTTATTGCTTTGCAAGAAAGCTCGATGGGCCAACAATAAATTGATAAGTCAACATTAATTCATCACAATAGGAATAAGGCCTACCTGAGTACTTTTTGGATTGAGCTTGCCTTGGAACAAAGTGTACTTAAGCTTTTAGCGGAATAACATATATAATCTTGGAGATGTCTCGGTTCTTTGTGTTGTCTATGTCCTCTACCAAGCATTTTCCCTGGTTTTGATCCTCTCCTGTCTCCATATTTTCTTCCCCTTTCTCCCTTTCACTATTTTTCTCACTCTCTCTTTCACATGTTTTCTTAACTATGACATCATCATCTTCAATGTAAGATTTTATGTTCCCATTGTTTTGGAATTTTTGTTCCTTATCTCCCTTGCTGCTTTAACAAAAAGGAAAAATTGTTTCATGAAATATTACATCCCTACTCTCAAACTATTCTTTAGTTTCTAGATCGTGAAGTTTCCATCATTTCTTTCCATAGGGATAACCTAAAAATACGCATCGCCGGCTTCTAGCATTAAACTTATCATTACTACGTGACTTTTTATGGGCATAACACAAACTACCAAAGACTCTCAGGTGCTCATAATTCGGTTTCTCGCCAAATAATATTTCATAAGGCGTCTTTCCATCTAATATAGGTGTGGGGGTTCGATTTATCAAGTATGCTGCCATTAAAACACATTCTCCCCAAAAATCTATTAGTAGACAAGCTTGAAATCGCAATGTCCTAGCAACATTTAATGTGTTGGTGTTTTCTCTCCACTCTCCCATTTTGTTGTGGGGTGTTTACCAGGCTGCTCTCCCTTAATATTCCTTCTCTCTTATAGAAACTCATTATTTATCCTGAGCAAAATTCTAATCCATTATCACTTCTGATGCATTTAATCGGTTTATCAAATTGCGTTTTGGTCATAAAACAAAAATTTTATAAAATATCTTTGGTTTCGCTCTTTTCTTGCATGAGATATATCCACACCCCTCTACTATGATCATCTACAATGGTAAGAAAATAATGTGCCCCTGAAGTAGTGGGAGTTCGATATGGACCCCATATATCTACATGTATGAGATTAAAAATTTCAGATGCTCTTTTATTACTCAACTGAAAAGAATTTCGTACTGTTTTCCATGACAACATGAATCACAAACATAGTCCTCAATTCCCTTCATCACATTATTTCCTAAACTATGAATGGAAGCTAAAACACGATTTGAAGGATGCCCTAACCTCCTGTGCCACAATTCATACTTTTCTTCTACTTTCACTGCATTCACCTTCTTTTCTTGTAATGGCTTGTAGTAGTACACTCCATTCCTTAGCTCAACCACTCCAATCGGATTCCTCGAAGTGCAGTCCTGTATCACACAAAACGAATCAGTAAATGTGACTATATAATCTTTTTCTTTTAATAATTGGCCTATAGAGTTTAAATTTAATTTCAAGGTAGGGACATATAAAACATCTTTTAAGCATCAATCTTTAGAGAGCTTCACATATCCCATTTCATTTCCTATGGTTTTTGTTCCATCAAGCAGTCCCACACATGCTGTCTCCCTTTTACGTAGCCAATCGAACAAATCTCTCATTCCTATCATATGCATGGATGCACCATTATCCAATATCCATTCTTCCATAATTTTATTCTTATCGGTCAGTTTTTCTGCATTACTGCTTCCATTTCTGAGTAGAGCCATGAGTTTTTAGAAGTTGTCATCATTCAGTCCTGGATCATACTACGTTCACATCATGTCCAACGCACTGTCCTTTTCTTGCGTATTCTGCTTCAGCAACTGCATTGCATAATGAACGCGTCCTGAAGTTGCTCCTCTTCTAGCATAACTGTTGCGGCCACGTCCACGGTCCCCTTCCTCGGCCCATCTGGCGTGTTAGCCACCAGTCAGATATCTTTTTTAAGTTGAAAGCAATCTGCAAACATCATGTACCCGTCTTTCCGCAATATGTACACTCCCACTTTTATTTGTTTGTCCCCAGGTTTCTCTGTCTTCGCTGTAAAAAACTGTTATTTCAGCACAATCAGCTCCTCTGCCATGCTATGATGGCTTCTTCTGTGTAACCATCGCATATATTTTTCCCAAAGTAGGTAAGGGATCAAGGCTAAGATAGACGATCTCACGGTCCCAATGTAGTGTCATCTAGACCCATGAGAAACTGATGTGCCTTCTCATCTTCTCTGCTTTTCATTATTGCTTGAGCTGCTCCACAAGTACACTCAGGTATCTTGATGTATTGATTTAATTCATCCCACATGCCTTTTATTTTGGCATAATATGCAGCAACTGTCATTCCTTCTTGTTTCAAGTTCACGATTTCACTTCTAAGTTGATGAACCCTCGGAGCATTTCCAACATCATATCTTTCTTTGAGATCCTCCCACATGTCTTTTGCAGTCTACGCATAGGCTACACTCGAATGTAAACTCTTGTCGATCACATTAAACATCCATGATAGAACCATCGAGTTACATGCTTCCCATGCATTCAATTCGTTTCCATTTTCTCCTTTTGGTTTGTTTACTGTCCCATCAATGATCCCAAGCTTGTTTTTCACTCTCAAATGCCATTTCTAACAGCCTTCTCCCACATATCATATTTTCACCATTGAACACACATGTCGTGATGGTTGCCCCTGGATTATCAGATGGATGTAGGTAAAGAGGTGAAGATGGTTCTATCATCTTTGTGTGAGTCGAAGATTTTTTTGCCATGATATATTTCTTCAGGTATCTGGCTCTGATTACCATGACAAAAGTTGTGGAATAAAGGCTGAAAATTTCTTATTATCCAGAATGTGAAACACGTACGACTTATATAGAAAGAGAGGTGGATATTTACATAAAGACTCCTACTCTCAGTTTAACTAAAAGGATAAACATTCCTACTCCTAGTTTAACTAAAAGGATAAACATTATAACTAATAAACGTTTACAACAGATGGACATTATCACTTAGTGGCTAAGCATTATCTTTTCTATTACTGTGCCACAAGTGATTACTGCAGAAGTCTGGCCCCATGTTAATCCTTCGAACCACCCTGTGCCACCAGTGGTTCCTGCAGAAGTCTTGGCCTACGTCAATCATTCGAACCACCACCCTGTGCCACCAGGGGTTCCTGCACAAGTCTTCGCCCAAGTCAATCCTCCAAACCACCCTGCGCCCCGATGGTTCCAATTCTACCCCAAGTCAATCTTGCAAACCAAGGCGAGGCCATTTATCAAAATGGACCAACAATACTCAATGTCCAGCAAATGCTCACTCTTCAGAAAATGCGCAGGACTGCTCAGGTTCGCTAAACCAGCTTCAATCCATTTTTTGTTTTGTTTTTCGTTTTCGTTTTTGTTTTTAGTTTTTTTTCTTCCCAACTCTTCGACACGTGTTTTCTCTCAAGCTACTTCTTTCCACCAAGTAAAAGTGCATTTGAGAATAATTGTGAAAAGTATTTATATTATTTCTAACATTTGAATTATAAAAATTTTCAAATATTAAAAATATTAAAAGTCATATATAGGTAGAATGAAGAGAAAATTAGAACAAATGAACTTTAATTTTTTGGTATTTTCGATACTAAAAGGGTGTTTTGATGCAAATGAACAAATGAACATTTTGCTGAGAGAAATTCTTGGAAGGAGTGAGAAAACCTTCTCTCTCTCTCTCTATATATATATATAGCCTCTAAAATTAAAATTTAAAACATACATGCATCAGAATGAGTCAGCAACTAATACTACACTCTCAATATGCTAATTATTAACTTCACACAGGCAAGTTCTATTACTTTATAGAAAAAGAAGAGAGGACAACATGCTCTGAAAAGAGTTCTGAAACGAAATTCGGTTTCTTCTTTCAAACTTGAGTAATGGGAGCTGCAGTTGGCTGGGAGATTGGGTATCGATTTATTCCACAAATCCAACGAACAGGTTTACATATAATAAACTCAAAAGCCTTTTTCACGTCCAGAACGTCCTTTGAAAAGCTAATATAAACAATAAAAAGGACAAAGACGAATATTGCAACCCCAATGGCAACACCTTTGAGGAATTTTGCAACAAAATTTTTGGAAGATTCTGTGCAACGTCCAGGACTGCTGAACGTAGAGTGTGAATATGAGAGAAAAAAAATGGGGACAGGAAGAAATCCAACCACACTCCAAACAGCATTTTCCAATTAGTGTCATCATGATCAGGATGATTGTAGCTCCAAACGCCACCGCCATCATTGAGACCGGAGAGGATCATACATATAATTCCCTGTGTCAGCTTCTTAATGAAGATATGGTTTCCGACAGTCTTGTAGTGGAAATGAGGATGTAAGGATGGAGAGAAATATACCCACAGATGTCAAGCCAAAGTGAGGGAGAAACACATCAGCTAATATGAAAACCACAAAGAAGGGTTTAGAGTTAAGGATTGGAATACCAGTGTTTTGATTAGGACCTCCTGGTACCGTGTAGGCTGCGCAAAGGCAACAGTGGCTATGAAATAAAAGAATGGTGCAATTCTCAGTGGTGCGCATTAGCATTCCTTGGCATCTCGATGGAGTCTCTCATTCCTAGCAGCAAATAATTCTTCAGCAGTCTGGTTATCTTTGTTGAGAGGCTTGGTCAAATGCATCTTACAGGCTGACTTCACTTTCTGCACCCACACATACAATCACAAGTTGCGCCGTTATTCTAATGTAACACATACAAGCATTTTTGTTCTTCTAATCCCTCCATTTATCATTAGACTAAATTAAAATATTAGGGAAAAAAAAAGAAAAAAAACCTTCAAAGTAATTATTCATGAACTTTTAGATTGTCTTTGATTCTTAGACGATTCTTAAACAATTTGAGGGAAGTGGAGAAAAATAGAGAGAAAAAAATATAAGGAAATAACAAGTGAAAGAAAAAAAAAGATTTAAAATCAAAAATCGTTTTTAAAAATTAGTTTGAACTCATTTTACTTATTTTAGCTCTTATCTAAAGATTAAATAATTTCAAAAATATTCAAGTTTTTTTTATTAATTTTAATTGTATTTTGTTTTTTATTTTATATTTTATATATTAAAACAAAATGAGAAAATTTTTTTTTAAATACTTTTTCTTTCTTTAGTACGTTCTAATAACTTAAAAACTTTAAGGTCAATTAGTGGATTTAAACATGGTAAGAGTAACTGGGTCTTGAGTTTGAATCTCGTTGGTGTATTATTTATTTACTCTATGCATTAATTTAACCTTTTGTAAGCCTAAAAAAGGCTATAGTGATAACTTGAAGGATCATTTTACAACATTGAAAAGCTAATTTTCATATCATACACAAAAGTGATGGCCAAAGAAAAATTGATAGGTGGTAATAATGATCTTATTTATATTTGTTAAAAAGGTTCCATTTATCTCTGTTTGTGAAACCAATCTCAGTTTTGATAATAATAAAATAAAATTTAAAACTAATAATTTATCCTAAGTATGTTTAGGGTAAGAAGATTTTCAAAAAAATAATAAAAAATATTCTAAATCAAATAAAAATTAAAAAGAAGGAAAAAAACCTCAAAAAGAAAAAGAGTCAAGACCCATTCCCTAGGATCTCTTTTGTAAAACTATTGGTGCACTAGGTTCATAGCACATTACATTATTATTGAAGTACATAAAATCATCCAAATGTCTAAATGGATTTTATTTTCTTTGAATCTAATCCTTCCTAATTAAGCTTTTTTTAAAGGGTTTATGAAGTTGAATAAAAGTTTCTAAGAATTTCAGTCCTCAAACTAGCTAGGGTCTTTTATACACTTTACAATAGAATTGGTTGAAGTAGAGAGGAACTGATTAAGCTAGTTAGGCTCGGCTTGGTGCACTTGCATTTTTTTTTTTTTTTTTTTTTTCTAGAAGTATATATTCAACCGATCAAAGTTAAATCTAAATTGGTTAAGGATAAACCTTAGCCAGTTGAGCCAATTGAACAATGGTAACCCCAATAACTAGTAGCCAATTGATTGGTTGAACCTAGACTGTGTCTAACAACTAGTTTGAGTTTCTAAATCCTATTTAAACATTTCAAATTTCTTATATTGATTAGGAAAAAGTTTTAAATCAGTCTTAAATATTATTTAAGCCTTGTTAAAGTGTTTTCAGAGTGACTTGCTTTCAAACTTGTATTCATCTTAGTACTATAGGAAAACCCATATTTCTCTGTTCCTATACCCAGATCGTTTAGGTACATGCAAATCTTTCCTAGGCTTTTATCTAAATCTTATACTTAGCAAAAACAATCAATTTTAAATAATAATATGATTTAGATATCAAAAAAGAAAACTTTAACTTAATTTGAATGTTTTCAAATCAAATCCATGCAGTGAAGTATTTGAATGAAGTCGTTGGAAGTCTCATAGACTCGTCTTCCACTCGATGTCTCTTCCTTAAACCTTGGCACTCAACCGATGGTAAGAAAAGGAAGGTAGAGGCTATGCCTCTTTCTTTGAAGATGGAAGACAAGTCTCTAGAAATCCTCCCTAAATGGGTATTTATAAGGTTCTCCATAGGCTTAAGTGACTAGAGCCCATTAGGGGCTTGGGTCACTTAATCTAGCCTAAAAAGACTCTTAATTGATTAATTAATAAAATAGGGCTATACAATTAATTAATTAACTCAATTTAGAAACCTTGTTCACTAACTCATATGCAATCTTGTCTAATTATCAAAATGTTTGTATGCATAAAAGTGAACCAAGATCTAATCCAACTCTCATAGACAATGTCATCAAGGTATATGAGCTTGAACAGGAACCATTGGGAACCCATAAGAGAATTAATTCCATAAGAATTCACTTTTGAATTTGATTCAACATCCCATGATAGAGAATCAACTTCACTTCAGTACCCTATGTAAATAACAATGAGACAAAGCTTGGTTTGTGACCTACTATCCATTGCATGTAGAGTGCTCCCCATGAACCGGTGTCCATAATCTAATAGGTTAATGTTATATCACCTATCAAGATTAGCCTTCCAATCCTTGAGTTACATATCTCACCTATTATATGATTAATTGACATACTCTACCTTCAAAAAGCATATGTCTAATTTCCACTAGTGGAAATGTTATGACCAAAGTCTTCTAGATCACATGTCCTTTGAATCACCTAAGGGGACACACTATCTCAAACCCATAAGATATTATGGTGCCTCTATTAAGAATACCTGTTACCACCACCAGCCTCCATCAATAGTGACCCTATCCATAAGGATATGTGACCACCTTAGGGTCTCACCCATAGGTTAAAGCCTCAATACCTTCTCAAGGTTGAGAGTCTATGCAATATGGTAGCTTGGTGAATCATGATAATTAATTAATAGTCTTACATCATGATTCACCATAAGTTCTATCCAGTGTGCACTGCATACACTAGTGCACTCACTATGGGAAAACCATCTGATAACCCAAGACAAGTCATCCCTCCAATTAGGAGATAGTCACTACAGTCTCACATGGATTTCCTAAAAATCCGTGAACGATTGTGAACTACTTATCACTCTACAAGGAACCCATACTTGGATCTTTTGTGCAACTCCTAATGCACTTAGTCATATACAATGCAAGTGATGTGAGCATGTAGCTCAAATGACTAATTAATGCATATGGGAACCAAAAAAACATAGATAAATAAATTTATAAATTAATCTCAATTTGTTACTTTTGTCATGCTTTATAAGGCTCAATCCTAACAAGTACATCATTCAATTCTAGTTTTTGCGTATTTCATTGTACCAAAATTGTAAACTAGAAGTTTTATTCTTATCAAATTTTTCTTATACATCTCATGAGTTAGGCTTAATTGTATAGGTATCAATTTAGTGAAAAATTTAAGTGTGAGGTATCACTTAGGGTTGTCCAAGTGTGGAGTGTCACTTGGGGATCTTTAAGAGTGGAGACATCTCTTAAACAATGAGTATCACTTAAGAAAATTATAAGTCCCATTAGAGCTAGTTAATCCAAGAGTAAAGTATAAAGGCTTCGTTTGGAAGCAAAATATAGTGAACCTTAAGCTGGATTGAAGCTTGAGGATAATGGATATAGTTGAGTTGCTTCAACCACTATTAAAATATTAAAGTTTACATTTCTTTCTTCCGTTACTTCTTTTTACTTTATATGCTAATCGCTACAATTGTCACTTTCTTTGTAAGTTTAAATTTATAAACAGATGTTATCACCTTTTCAACTTCCCTTATCCCGCCCACCCCCCCCCCCCCCCCCCCCCCCCTCCCACCCCCCCCCCCCCCTCCCTTTCCTCTCTCTTCTAAGGTGATTACCTTAGGTTGGTATAACTAGAATCATAACAATTGATATCAAAGTAAGGCCTTTTGCTTAAAACTTAATAATCTGTAAGGAATAGAAAATCAACCTAAGTTTCTACTCATGGGAGATTTCTCAGTTTCAAAATAGATGTCAGATTCCAACCAAAATTGAAAACAAAAATATATATCATATTCTTTTTTAGATATGATTATAGGTATTCAAAAACAAAAATGACTTGGTTTTTAAAGTCTATTGATTTTGATTTATGGAAAGTCATTCAAAATAGATATAATATTCCAACAAAAATTGAAAATGAGGTGTCCATTCCAAAGTCAATCCATGAGTGAAATGAGTAAGAAAAGAAAAATGCATAATTAAATGCTAAAACTATATGTCATCTGCTAGACTAGAGTCCTTATAAGCATGATATGATGTAATTAGATTCAGAATTAAATTCCTAAATGGATTTTTTTTCATTTCTAAAGAATCAAAAAACTTCTGTCTAATAGAAATGGATACAGTGGTCACATTCATCATTGAAAAGGATTGATCAAATTGGCATAAAAGTTTAGGAAATGCTTCAATTGTATTTTTCTTATCCTTATCATATTGGTTTAATTCTAATAAAAAACAATTAAAAATTATGAATTGAATCATACTAAGAAAAATCATTTTAATGAAATTGACATAATTGCTATCCTAAGGTTTGGATTAATAAGAAGTCATCATTTATGAAAACCTTAGGTGAAATAAAATGATCACATGCTTGCATGTTTTAATGATGTTAAATTATGCATGTTATGTGTTGCATCGTTTAAATTGCATATGTTGGGAAATAACGATATACTTTACATGAAAAATATTTTATTCCCTTACCATTTTTAGCAAATAATGCTTTAAATTGGAAAATGCTCTAAGATTGAGAAAATTTTTATTTGAAATATATTTTCAAATGAAAAAGAAAAGAAAGAGGAAAAATAATGTTATGCTTATTATTTATTTTTTGTGACATCATTTATGATTGATTAATAAATTCTCTTATCATACTTAATTGAGACTTTTTGTTGATGACAAAAAGGAGGAAAATTAGTAATAATTATGGTATATACTAGAGATGAAATATCTGTTCAGCAATCTTGAATATTGAGGCTTCATACTTCAATTATTACAAACATGCATGCATCCTATTTGTTATCTTCCCAATTGCTAATTGCTCTCTGTGTTGTTAATATTTGGTTATATTATTTTTTAGCACCCTAAATATACTCCTTAAGATTCTTAAAATTGAACATTTTCTAAAAATCAAGGAGCATATATTCAAGGGGGAAGTATTCGAGCAACTTTGATTTTGTCATCTCAAAAAGGAGGAGATTGTGAAACTAAAGTTTGGTTAATTTTGGTTTTGATGATAATAAACAAAGTTTGACACTAATGATTTATTCTAAGTATATTTAGACAAAGATATCTAAAGAAGCAATAAAAGAAATATCAAGTCAAAGGAAAATCAAGAAGAAGGAGAAGACTTCAAAGAGAAGAGGAATAAAGACCTATTATCTA
>JBAPGN010002254.1:0-10985 GCA_037355405.1 Vitis amurensis
GAGAGAGTTTAGAGAGAATATGATATTGAAAAATTTATTGATCTATGTTATGATATTGTGTGATTCATAAGTCGACATCTCAAAAGAGAAATACTCATGACATGTCAATGCAACGGAATGCCCGGACCACATATTGATGCTATATTATACAAATCGTGAGATTATAATCAACTTGCAAAAATATATGTATTCGGCACACTTTTTTTACCCATTAATTATCATTTCAAATTGTAGTAGGGAAATGATTAAACATATACTTAACTAGTTTATGCATATTATTGATATTTTAATTTGTATCGATGATGAATTAATTAAAATATTCAACTGAAGACAGTGATTTTGGGGATGAAGGGAGGGCTTTTGAAGTTTACTACTATGAGAAAGGGAACATAACATAATGTTACTTTTTTGTGCCATTTATTTAAGTTTTATTGGACTTGAATTGGTTGAAGAAATTCTTTAAGTATATGTGGATGAGTTCAAAAATTCTGAAGTTTTAGTGCCAATGGGCTTGTATGGGCTTTGTGGTCTATTTGTGATTGTTTAACCCAATGGCCAAATGAGAGTTAACATGAGTGTATTAATCTCCATCGTGGTGACATATGTCAATTACTCATACAACACTGGACATCATTTGTGCCGCGTACCACTCGATCTTCTCCAGTATTGCTGGCTTCAGTCATCTGATGGGACCGTTTTTTTTTCTCTCTTATTTATTTATTTATAGTTACTATATTTTGGACCTGTTGTTTGGCATTGATTGCTCGCACATTGTGATCATATTTAATTTGCTGAGATTTGTAACTGGATTGGCTACTATGACTGATCTAGGGCATCTTCCAATTAGCTTTTGTGTTTAATGAATTTTTGTCATGTGTTTAAGTATTTAAAAATGCTTGTATAGATCATTGGTTTATTGACCAATGTTATCGAAGCTACCTCTAACTGAACAAAGGTATATCTTTGTTTATGCGCTTTAAACATTTTGACTTGCTATTTTTGTTTTTTTGATTCATGGGGATGTGGTGGCGCTGATTCCGGTTATATTTCTTTCCTCTTTGTGATTCACGCCAGTGTGAGTTTTGATTGACATTTATGTCTAATGAATAACTTGGTATTTACCACTATAAAACTAAAACAAAAACCCGGTGTTGCAACGAACCTTTTGATTTTGCGCAGTCAAATGCGGAGGGAACTACTTGTTGTATTATGAACTGAGTCATAATTTCAACTACAACATTAAGGAAGATAATATATAATAACATAAATGAGGGTTGCAACAACCATCAGGGTTTTGAGAAATCCTTTTTGACTAGAATACATGGAGAACTGGTACAAAGATTTTGAACTCTTAATATGAAAAATAGTGATTGTTTTCAATGCACTCTGAGCCAGTGCGCATTTAATCTATTGTGTGATGATCCTGAGATTTTTATTCCCAGAATAGTGTGGGCAGAATAGGGTGAATAGAGTTAAAGGCCTGGCCTCTGACGTATTTGGCTGGTCAAATCATAACAATAAACAAGAATAGTGACATCGCCTTGATATATAAAAAGTAATATTCAAACTCCTCTGATGTTTAAAGTGTTAGATTCTTGTGGATGTGTGGTTTTCCTTGGCAATCCTGCAGATGGACTCAGTTCGATGCTTTGGAAACCATACTGAGGTTAAAAAAAGACAACAAGAAGAGTAACTAAAAGCGGCAATGGATTGAACTGTGGATAAGTCTCGCGACATCGACCTCTGCGGACATAAGGAGTCGAGATTGGCTTTACCGATAACGAGATACATATGCTCATACCATGCCTGCCTGATATTAGATATCAAGTACTACGTTTGTTGATCGTTTTTCAACTCTTTCTTTTGTAATCAAAATTTGAAGGATGACATTGTCTTGAGACATCACCCACCCATTGGTCCTGAAGAGACCCCACAATCATAGTACTGCTTATGGGAGGTGCACCACATGTTTTCTCATCTGGAGTCTATCTAGTCTCTTCTTTGTACTTTCTCCGCACTTAAGTCTCATCTAGCCTTCTTCATTGAGACTTCCTTGGTGTTGTTTGCGAAGGGCTTATTACTTCTCATCATCGTGAAAAAAAATAGGAAACAATAATTTAGATTGGTTAGAAGCAGATTTAGCTCATTGCAGCGTAGTCCGTATTTGAGCAGCAGCCACTTGTTACTGATCTAATCAACTCAAGGGCTTGAAGCTATTTTCGTTCAGGCCTTCACTCATCAAGCGGTCTAAAGCTCATATGCATATGTCACCAATTGTGCCATATTGAACAATGAGTTGTGAAGAGCGTCGTCATACTTCTGAACACGATCTACCGCTGTGAGATAAAATGGAAGGTGAGCACATCATAGTGAGGCTGTGTCAATCATATTATCAGTAGTAAGTCACGTTATTTATGAGCAATGATACTTGTTGTGGCGTCTAGCTAACGAAATGTAACATGAGCTTGGATGGTAGAAGACATGCTTTGTTTGTTGGATTCAAGAGGCTAGCAAAAAATGGACAGAGGTGGCACAGAATGCGTGTATCCACCTCAAACAAGAAGTGGGCCAGTGGTGGTTTGTCTGGGATTGAACTTCCAACGATATAGGTCTCGAATCGATGGCTCCTGACAAAATTGAAAAGGTGAGGTTTCTGGAAGCACAGAAAATTGACGTCGTCAGCATTGATACTCCTTAACAAAGGTCTATTTTTTCTTATCATGAAACACAATTGCCAGAAAGGGCAATCTTTGTTATATGGAGACCGTAAAATTGGGCAATGGAGAAGATATCTGGCTACAGTTAGAGGGCACTTTTTCGAGAAGTGCACTTTGATAGGATGAATTTGGCATTTTGCCTGGGATAGTTGCTCATGCTATATATAAATTCGTTTTCTTTCTGTTCACATTTTCATAATTTTTTTTTTTGTAATTGGATTTCTTCTAAAAATCATATATCTTTCTTTCAGTTGTTACCTACTCGCTGCTCCATCAAACCCAAGTTAGTCTGACTTATTAAGGAATAGGCTGTGTGTGTCAGATCGATGGGATAAACGCGAGGATTTTTAGAGTCTATAGAACCATGCTGTTTCTAAGTAGAAGAACAGTACACTATAAATCGCATTTAACAATATTCAACTTTCTGGCTTCGATTATTGTGAACATGACAAAACCGAAGTTTACTCTTGCGCAGAATACTCATATCATCACCCCAGTTTCTTTATCAGCTTTGAGCAGTTTTGGTCCTCTCTGCTGGCCTTATTCCAGTTTGAACTATCATAGTGGTAAGCTGTTGTTGTTTTTTTCGCTTTCTTTTTCCTCTCTGTCTTCTGTCTGATTCTCAGACAGATATGACCATAACGGATAACTATAAAGTATGACTGAGGACTTGGTGAATAATCTAGGAAATACACTTCAGTGGCGATATGTCATTTTTATTCGGTTCGCTTGCATTTCTTCATCAATACTCATATCTCAACAAAGTGAACCTGGTGAAAAATATGGTTTGTTGGGTCTTCGGTAGGCTAAAGGGAGGGAATGGGGAAATCGCAGACGCTGTAATATGCATTTTTGTTAGAGAATAAAATTATAATGTTATAATTTTTTATAACTTCTCTTATTTTATTCAAGGAATTAAGTATTGGTTATGTTTCTTATTCAATCAAACTTACCTTGAAAAGTAAGGTTTCTAATCTGTAGGAGATATTATTAAAAATAAAATTTAATTGACTGATTATATAGAATTATCTTCATATTTATTATCTTAGTATTTGGTATGCATTGCCTTTTTTGTCTATAGTAGTTTTGGTTTGTGGAGCAGGTATTGGTATACATACTTTCTGATCAGCTGACGAAGCAAATTGGTTGAATTTACCATTAGAAACCTGTCGGAGTCTCGTCTCGCAGAATTTTTCGTTAATGTATTAATAGATGTTGTTTCTAATAAACAAAATATTTATTCTATTAGTTTTTGTATTGCAGAATATTGCTATGAGTGTGCGACAGGTATTATAGGAAAAAGAAGAAGTATATAAGAATTCTGGCTTAATTCTCATTAGACCTACTTCTAAACTTGTTCTTTTAAAATTTTCAAACCTGTGCTCTATTACTTCAAGGTTACATTTGGATACGAAAAATGGTTACAATTATGGTTCTAATATTAGATCACTATGATTCGATATCTTCGTGAGGTAAACAAATTTGTTTATCTCCGATTAGAAGTCCAGGTGAATAAGGTTTTTTCATGACTTTTGTTATACCTCTTGGTTTGCGTAGACAATTTAGTCACTGGGATGTCATTTTCCACTGACAGATCCATTACACAAATATCATTAGGTTTGTGCTATTGTCTCCCATAGTAAAATAGATTGGATAATGTGGGGTATGTGCGCCCAATCACTTAACTTTCCATGGATCTTGCTATTGTTGGTATTATTGGGCCATAGGATATATCTCGCTTTGTCATCTGGAAAAAGGGGAAAAAAATAGAAATCACTATCTTGGCAACTATTTCTAATGATTGAGAGTAAATTATGCCCGATTGGTGTATGCAATTTCGGGTCAAATTGTTTTGGTTGTTGTGATTCTGTTAGTATTGATGGTATTAGGAGCACTATTGTGACCCTTAGGGGGACTCACATACAATTATGTAATGCCCACAGTTATTAAGCTTGGATGCATCATTGTGCTGGACCTCAGAACAGAATACCTAGAAAGTCGAAATATGGTGTTTAGGCATCTTTTCTAATTTCCTTCTTAGATCTAATTCAAATCAAGACTATTAATTTCTGATTATATTTTTCTTAATATTTATAATTTTCTTTATATTATGCTCCGACACGCCTAATAACGCACAATAAGCTCTAGAATCATCATCATTCTGAGAAATAGGACTAAATATCATAGTCATTCTGGCATTATTAATTTACGTGTGTCGTGTTCTAGAAAAGAAATAGTACCTTATGATATTGATCATTGGCTTTCATCCATTATTCAGAACTTCACTCATTTGTAATTTAATCAATATTGTATGTACAACCCCTTCGAAGGATGACTACAGAAGAATATATGTGACATGAACATCAAAGGGGAACAAGAATAAGTGGAGAAAATAATATTAGACACAAATGCGATATCGATATTGATGTACAGAAGTTGGCAGCCAAATAACACTAAAATCGAACAAATTATAATGGATTTTAATTATAGCATTCATATTTTTATAGTGTATCACTTAAGGGTGTGTATATATTCGCAAGAGCCATTATATATAGTGTTAGTTTTACTATACAAGACCCCAAGTGAACACTCCTAGACTTTCTGACAGTACTTCTTGTTGCTTAGCTGAAGATTGGTTGATCAGGCTGAAACGACTACTGCAGATATACCAAGACGATATTAATTTCGGTATTCAACAACTTCTATACTAAGTGAAATACTAACGGAGAGACTCATCCATTTTTGAAGCTGGACTTGCGCAAAGACACCATGACTTTATATAGCGATAGTTGCTGACTGCAACCTTTTTATAATACTTAATAAGTAAACTCATTTAATGTGCATTGTCTGCTCTTGTCTGAATAGTGCGTGGGTTCAATGCTTTCGATGTAGCAGAGTGGACTCCTGACCTCTCTTTAATTAACGAGTGTAACTAAATGCTCCATCAACATGAGGTCGTAATGTCCAAATTTATGCTGTAGACACAGTAATCACCATCTAATTCATATTTAGATGGAGAAACGGTGAAACTATTTAGAATTGAAATCTACAGGCTTCCTCAGTAAAAATCTGATCTATACCTGATTTGGGCATATAGTCATACTAGGTCTTTTGCTAATGACCAACGACAGTGTAGACCACAAGCTAGCTAGGGGGTGTCCTAATCAGTTTAGGGTATTTCTTTGCACGTCGTCAGCGAAATGGTTTAGTTTAGTCCAATCAATCTCTATCACTTGCTACAGTGCAGATAGGGAATGGGACATGTTCGTCCAATAACCGGATGTGTGTTATTTTTCCCGTTCTTCTTTTCTTCTTTTCTTTTTTTTTCACCATGTTTCGACCTTACGTGAGATAATTCATTCGCCATGAAACTGATGTTATAGCATAGGTGGCAATGGAGCAATTGCATATAAGTATAAGGTTGTTCATGGGTCGCTCAGGTGACGATGGTAGCATAAGAGTGTTACACTAGCATAGGAGTGCAGGAATTTGTGTAGTGGTGAACATAAGTAGGATTTCTTTCAAGAGTAAATGGCAGGGGATTGTCTTTTTTATGCAACTATTATTGACAATTGCAATATTACTACACTGTATTATTGACCTAACTCATATCTGTGAGTGAGAACCCCTAATAACACAAACTCTCTAGATCATATCGAACTACATAATTGAATTTCTCATATCGTTTTCTGTTCCTGCTCTTCACATCCAAAACTCCAAATCTCAAGTTCGCCAGTGATCTTTGGTCAGGTCATACATCGCAGCAACACTATCAGAAGGTACTTTCGAACGCTCTTAATATTATCATAACAAATGTATTCATTCAATAGAATCACATTCTATTGTTTTGCAACTGGCAAGCTCATGTAATTTTGGTATAACTCATATTTCCCTTTCCTCTGGTGCTATTTGACAGTATTGCTCTGGAGTAGCGTAAACAAACAGCTCTATTTGAGAATATGAATCTATCAAAAGAACATATGTAACCAAATGGAGCTATCTCAATTCTAATGCAACCTAGCAAATTCATTAGAATGCTTACATCCTTCACACTCTCACTTCAGTCTTGAAACAGTCGACCTGGCGACTCCTCTTCAGCCTAACCCCATATGCTTGGTTAGTCGGTTATAGCGGACTAATATGCAACCTCAATCGTCACGATCCTCTCAGGGAAAGTTAACACCTACACCTTATTTTATTTCAAGCAATTAGTGCTCCTGCTATATGACTGTACATGATCAATAATCCATTAGACAAGCTTGTGCTGAAAATGGATTGTATTGCCAACAGCAATTTGGAATTCTAGAATTCAACTGGGTTTTGTTAGTCCTGACCATACGTCATGCTTACTTAATCATGACTAAAATAAAATGGGCAGCTGAGATCGACTAAACACATAGGAGCTTAAACTTCAAGACAGCCATTCCTGTTTTTCATCAGGGAGTATGTCGCCAGCACCAACCAAGCTGCTGCTAAGAAGTTCAGAGTTGCAAAGAAGGCCCTCAATAATCTGGAAGGAGTTCTCATGTAAGTCTGATACTTGCATTTTTGTTGCATAATTTTTGGTAGTTTATCAGCCAATTCGTCATTTTTCTGGATTGAGGGTAATGACTGGATTCATCTTAGGCTGCAGTGTTTATCAAAACTGATCAGGGCGATTAGACGTCTTTTGTGTACTTTAATGGCAGCAATAAAATCTCATCTCACTGCATCATACTACTTTGATTAAATTGATTAGTATTTTTTTATTTTTTTTGGAAATGTTTGAAGTTTATGTTGGGTAGTCTCAATTCTATATGAGCTTGTATTATAGGGCTAAAAAGTGATAACAATGTATTATGAAGGAAAGATTAGTAATTATTAGGGTCAGATATGACAATTTGCCTATTATAGTGTCAGAACAGGGTATGGTTAATATCTTCGCATTCATGTGTGTGATTTTCTTCAAACTAAGAAAAGTGTGTTGTCATATTGAAAACGGGTTATCTGCTGCAGCAGTTTGGGAATGGTTGTTGGGTATATGGAACAATATAAACGGTGTGTACTATGATAGAAAATTTTGAGGATTTAAAACGTGGTCATCATTGGAATAATTCGCGCACGAAATATAGTGTTGTTATACTAGGCTGTCTTTTCTATATTAATAATTTCTTTTAAATGTAATTCCTGCCTAATATTTATTGATTTCGAGTGTGAGGTTCTCAAATTAGTTCAATCGATATCTCTGATAATGTTCTCATGGTAGAATAATTAAGTGAAAAGCAAGGTTTAAGAAAAATAAAGATGATTCTGAGATCGAAATAGTATAGCCAATGATGTGCAGAAAATTTTTGAGTTACGATATCCACGCTTCTTTATTTTGAGACGAACTCATCTTTGATGATCCAATTCACAAAATTCAACAATTTACATTTTATTTTTATTTTCAAATTCAAATCAATATCTAAGACACTTCCTGTTAAGAACTTGCTAAGTCTTCAATAGCGGTTACATCAGTACTATTATTGATTAAACAAATTATAATTATAAACCAAGTCCACTGTACAATTTTGATGGAAACGTTAATAAAAATCAACATCATACATATGTCTTAGTTATATCAACAAGATCATTGAATTTAACTATAATCATAATTTTAATATTGTGTCTTTTTTTTTTTTCCTTCTTACTTTACTACTTATTTCATTCTTGCATCCATAATTTCATTCCTTAAGTATGACATCATAAAAAAGCACCACCTCCGCTTAGTAACACAGTTAAACATCGAATTTTTTAAATAACAAAATGGGTACATTTATGATTATTTTAAAAAAATAGTTTTTGTTATTTTTTTAAAACTACATTAATAAACTAGTAAAATTACAAGTTTCATATGCAGAATTGCTTAGAATAAATGATCACATACTTTGCACTCTTAGTAATTTCTAATTGTACACGTGAGCTGGTGCAACATGCCATTCTTTGTATCTCATTGTCAATGATTCCATCAAAATATGGAGTATATTTGTTAATTCCCTCCTTTCTTTTAGTATGATCTATATAAATTACTCTGAACTCAGAGATATTTACTTCGTCGAATTAGTTTCGCTTTGAATAAAAACTTATATAAAATGATTTTAATTAGGAAGACTAATGCTTAGTGAAAAAAAAAAAAGTATGAGTGAATATATTGCTCTTCTTATATGTTCTAAATTGTAAAATTAACTTTGTTAGAAACCTCCCTGTGTAGTAAAACCTATGGGAACAAAAATCTATTAGGGAAAATCTAATATGAGTATTAAACATCTCAGTTAATACTGTGTATAAAAAGAGAGTAACTTTCTTTCAGCGCTTTTTATTCCAATACGTTTTGGTAGTTTTTCATCAGATCTTCTCTTCACTCGAGTTCAATCTCTTGAATTCTAAATATATTTTTAATAGTCTCATGTTTTTTTCTGCGATGATTTGCTTGCATTAGATCATTAAGGCTCATTCATTTTAAATGACATTATACAATCACTTGAAGACATAGTATCGTACTTAGATAAGGTACTTTTTTTCTATAATATGACGTTAAATGAAATGCAATGCTAACCAGACTTCTGTTCCAAAATTTTTCCCTTTTTGATAGGTGACTTCTGTTCAAGAAGTGTTACATTAGCCAAAAATCATGTACTTTCTTTGAAGAATTATTTTTATACAATTTTTGGCTTCACATCAATCATTTAAGTTTTACTGATATTTTTAGTTGGCTTACACTATCATATAGAGTAGTTAGATTGGCCATTTTTTTTGTTTGGAAGCACTCGCTCTCTCAATAATTGTGCTACTAACGATTTTTTTTGGTTACTCCAGCTAAATGAAAAATTTGAGGGAGATCCCTCCAAGATTAGTCGCTAAAGAGGAGAGCAAACAAAAGTTCTGGTATTTTCGGGGCGTCCTAAGTGGAGTTAAACTTTAATATATATTCTTTTTACTTATCTGGTCATACCAAATATGGTATTTTCTCGATATATTAATTTTGCTTCGTTTTAATTTGAGGACAATTTACACGGACTGTTAAATATGTTGATAATAGATTGAATCTAGCATACACTCTTGTCTCAATGAATGGCTGGATGTTTACATTTGGGATAATTTGAGAAGTGCCATACATCAGATTTGCTTGACTTTCTTATAAATCATCCAGTAATCAAAGAGATACGTACACCCGTACCTATTCATATTATTGAAGAGTAAATACCAAAAACTCAATTTGTGTAGATCAACCATCTTTATGCTAAGATATTCATGCTATTCAGAGGCTGAGCGTCTTAAAGGAAAGATGATTACTAAGAGCACAAATCCTCTATGTTTGCATATCCCAAGAACCATGTCTTCTTGGCAATTTTTTTTAAAATATAGCTGTATGCTAACTGTCTATTCTATGCTTTGATAATAGTTTTTCATCAAGAAAATCGCTTCAGAGGATTAGACAAAGGCAATTGACTGTTTATCAAGAGAAGATCTATAAATGGGTTGTTTTTTACATTCGTGTAAGTCATAGTATATATTTAGAGCACTCATTCTGAATGCTTAAATTTATCTATATGTCAAATTTGATACTTGTTCTCTAATTGAAAGAAATGTTAACACCACTTCATTATATTTCTGGTTGTCACAAGTGATTAAATCAAAATAAATAACTCAGGTTTTACAATGTGAGGCCATTTGTGAATATTCAGCATCATTGAAGTCACGAATGCTTCAAACGACCATAACTAGCATGCATTTTCATCATGATATCTTGCTTTGCTGCCCATTGTTTGTCGGTGGGATCAACATGTGCAATATGTTGCCTTTGGTTTACTTTTACAGGTGATTGAACATATATTGATGGGATAGATATTGTGTCGCAGTATGGATTTAATATCATTGAGAACACAATGTGCTTTAATCACATATAACTCGTAATAAGAACCAGTATTGAAAGATTCCCTACAATGATTGAGATCAACGACAACTGCTGAATCTCTCGAAATATGCAATCGTCATAGTGGGAGCAGTGCACCTGGACATGGGCACAACAATTCCTTCTGTTTATTGTTCAAATCTTTGAGTACTCACTCTAGAGTGTATCTCTATATAGTGCCACTGATTGTTTTCAAGCTATTCTCTGGTGAGCTTATATAAGGAAGTTATCGTTTAAAATACCTAGATCATAACATTAATGCCTTGGTGCAATAATTGGATTGAATTTGAGGTTTTGAATATATATACTATGACAATTTAAAATACAGTTTTTAAATT
>JBAPGN010002255.1:0-42031 GCA_037355405.1 Vitis amurensis
ACTTTGTTCCATCATGTCTGGCTTTTAGGGGGGTCAAATCCCAACAATCTAAGCCCTATGAGATTTGTGTACCCATCAACTATTTTCTATCCATGATTACTCATTTATCTCTTACACCCTAACAATTGACTTTGTTATCATGATCTTCACTATTGGCTCCTTTTTTTCTCTCTATTGCTCAGGCCTCTCCTCTATTTCATAATCACAATTCTTGTTAGTCAATTTGGTTATTGCTTGGGGTTTAACATGGTGGTGTTTTGTGTTATCTAGCTTGGTCATTTTAATGTTTAGCGTCTCTTTTGTTTCGTCGTGCCTCGACATGTCCGACCTCTTCTATGTTTCCTTTTTGTCGCATCTTGATTGTTCAACCTATTTATGACTCCTAGAGTCGCACCTTCATTATCTGACCTTCCCTTGTTTCTTTAAAACCGCACCCTAACAGTCCAACTAGTTAGGTTTCCTAGAGTTGTACCTTGACTATCTAACCTTCCCATGTTTCTTCATCCTTTTTGTCGCATCTTGATTGTTCAACCTATTTATGACTCCTAGAGTCGCACCTTCATTATCTGACCTTCCCTTCTTTCTTTAAAACCGCACCCTAACAATCCAACTAGTTAGGTTTCCTAGAGTTGTACCTTGACTATCCAACCTTCCCATGTTTCTTCAAAGTCTCACCCTAATTGTCTGGCCTTTCCTTTATGTTTTCTTCAAGTCATGCCCTAATTGTTCGACTTTTCCTTGAGGTTTCCCAGAGTCGTACCTTGACTGTTCAATTGTTTATGTTTCTTAAAGTCACACCTTGATTTTTTGGCTTGTTTATGTCTCCTAGAGTCGCTATTTATCCTTCCTATGTTTCTTTAAAACTACACCCTAACTACCCGACCTTTCCTTTATGTTTTCTTCAAGTCGTGCCTGATTGGAGCCAAAATATGTGCTCTAATGGCACATATTTGATACGATTTGTGCACCAAAGGACATTCAAATCACCCAACTTGACCTAAATTGATGCTAAGATCCTAGCCATGAGTTTAGTTTGTACTTTGGAGATTTATCTCATGTTCAAGGGAAGAAAAGGGTGCAGGTTGAATCACTTTAGATTTTGAAAGATCAAGAAAGGGCTAAATGAGGAAATAAGTGAGTCGAGACTCATGGACCATAAGGAAAGGCAAGAAGAGGACATCATGAGTTTGGAAGATGAGAAATGACCATTATAGAGTAAGAAAGAAGGCAAGAAAACATGGGAAATGAGGCATGAAGCAAGATTTAGCTGCATGGAAATTCAAAGCTCAAAAATCTGATGTTAATATATACTCTGAATTTTAGCACAAATTTGGAGAATTTAACAGAGTCCATTTTATACATACTATATATCATTTCGAATCTCAGGAAATCAGGAGTCCAATGCTTCAAATGGTGTGCAAATCGGAGCTGAAATGAAGAAGTTATGGCCATTTGAAGACAACTGCACCAAGCTGAAGGGTCATTTCGAAATGATTTCGAAATTCAACTTATGAATTCAAAATCCACTTCGAAATGACACCAATTTCGAATTCATCCACTGCCACTTTGATGTTTTGCCTCCTCTATCTCGGGAATTGCATCTAAGGCACTCCATCCGCCCTAAGTGGACCCCACATGACTAGAAATCACCATTTTATTATTTTTTTAATCATTTTTAGGAAATTATTTTTGTAATAAGTGGCCAATGAGAGTGTGCCACATGTTAGGTAATTCATGATCTTATATAAACTCTCTTAGTTCTAGGTTTTGGGGATCTTGAATTTCTTTTCCAAAGTTTTTGACATTGAAGGTGGAAGAAAACGAGAACTTTGGTTTGTTTTCTTTTTCTTCTTAATTCAATATATTGTTTTTAGTTTTTTTATTCAAATAATGGATTTCTACCCTATTATGGATTGTAATGTGACATCACCCTCATGAGAGGCTAAGAGCCAACTTAGGCCTTGAAGCATGAAAACCTAAGGGTCAGGAAACCTATAGGGACAATGGGTAAATTATTATAACAATGAGATTAATTATTGGTTGGGTGACAATTTATCAATTTTTTTATTCTATCCTTGTGAGTTAGTTTAGGGAATGATATGGTAGGTTATTACTCGATACTAGTGATTCTTGGTAATTCTTTATTATTGGTTATCCTCATCTTCCCTATCGTTATTTGCCCCAAAACAAAGCTATAAGGAGTAGGAAAGTTAAAAAGTTCAATCTTAAACTAGTAATCAATCACATTCATCTGATGGTTTTAGGAATCTGTTTTAAAAAAGAAAAATTACATTTTGGATGTAATTTTGAGTTATATAACTCAACTTGATCATGAGCGGCCAAGGATCCCAAAACCCTAAGATCATTTACTTAAAATACCCTTGTTTTCTCTAATTTCTATACCCTAAGTTGGATTGTGGAAAGCCCCAAACTTGAATCAATCTTTTAAAATCAATATCCATTTTGTTATTAATTTAATTTCTTTTACTTAGTTTCACATTATTCTCATATTGTTTTTCACTTTAGGATTTAAACGAAAGCAATTCATTTATTCTAGTGTTGATAATTTCCATAAGCCAATCCTTAAAGACGATACCCGGAATACTATAAAAGTCGTAGTGACTCTTTCTCTAGTTTTTTTCTTGACCAGAGTTACTAAGTAAAAAGGCTAAGTATTTTGGTACAATAGAGAAGGTCGGTCAAGAAATTGGTGCCGTTGTCAGGGATTGGTAATCATCATGACTAGGATATAGTGCATTGCTTTCTTTTAGTTCTTTTAATTTTTTTTTCTTTATATATATATATATATATTCTATTTTATGCTTGGTTGGGAAAGAGATCTTTCAAGTAGAGTTCAAAGAACAACTGAGGAATCTCAACCAAGTATGGAGGACACTAAAGAATCTAACAAGAATAACAATAGGCAACGACCGCCTATGCAGGACCAAAGAACTATGAGGGAGTTTCTAAATCCTCCCAAGTTGAGCACACCATCATCTTTTATGCTACCTCCAAATCATGATCATGTTACCATTCGACCTCAAGTGGTGTCTCAACTACCCATTTTTAGGGGATAGAAAATGAAAATCCATACTCTCACATCAAGGAATTTGAGGATGTAGTTTCAATTTTTCAAGAAGCCAACACTCCGTTGGAGATCTTCCGCATGAAGATATTCCCCTTGTCATTGAAGGATAAAGCTAAGACTTGGTTAAATAGCCTTAGACCTTAATAGTATCAGAAATTGGGGTGATCTACAATCAGTGTTTTTGTAGAAATCCTTTCCAGCACATAGAACCAATGCATTGAAAAAAGAAATCTCAAATTTCAAGGCTATGAAGGATGAGAAGTTTTTTGCATGCTGGGAAAGATTCAGGGAGATGGTTGCAGCATGCCCCCATCACGGATTTGACAACTAGATGCTAGTATCATATTTCTATGAAGGCATGTCACCACCAATGAAACAACTTCTCGAGACTATGTGTGGAGTAGATTTCATGAATAAAAACCCCGATGAAGCATTTCAATTCCTTGATTATGTTGTCGAGGTATCTAGAGGTTGGGAAGAACCAATTGTCAAGGAACCATCTAGAGATAGAACAATGAACAAGGCAAGAGCTAGTGGAGTGTATACCTTACCAGAGGGTTTAGATGTCCAAGCAAAGTTTGCAACCATTATGAGAAGGTTGGATGATTTGGAAGCCAAGGGAGTTCAAGAGGAACAAATAGTCAATGAGAGAGTAACTCAAGTGTGCTTGATACGTAAGTCTATGGAACATGGTGTGCAATCTTGTCCCACTCTACCTGCAGTGCAAGACATGTTTTCGGAGCAAGCCAATGCCTTAGGGACGTACAAGCAATATTTTATCAATTCTCCATATTCCAACGCTTATAATCCGGGTTGGAGGAATCATCCAAATCTATCATGGAGAGGAGGTAACAATGGCCAGTTTCAGCAGCAAGGAAACCAATTTCAGGGTAATCAAACTAATGGGCAGCAGGGTTTTCAACCACAAGGTATTTCATCTCAAAATTTTCAATAGCAACATCAAACCTCATCATCTAACTCTAGCTTGGAATATATGATGAGAAAGTTTATACAGAAGCAAGACAAGCGTAATGAAGGTCAAAATAGGATAAATGCTCAAACATCTCAAGAACTAGCAGATATTCGAACCACTTTGAGCCAACTTGAAGTAGGTTTATCTCAAGAGAAAGGAAAGTTCCCAACTCAACCACAAAAAAATTTGAGAGGAGTAAATGAAGTTTCTGAAGTAAAAAAGGAAGATTGCAATGCAGTTATCACACTCAGAAATGGGAAAGAATATGAAGGGCCCAAGTTACCTATAAGTGATGATATTCCTTTTAAAGATGTACCAACTGTGGAGAAAAATGCTAGAAATGAGAAAGAGTTTTAAAAATATGAGGAAGTCATTGTGAGCAAAGACAAAAGGAGTGTTTCCAATCATTTGCCTTTCCCTTCAGCTATGCAAAGACACAAAGTGAGGGATAAGACTTTGGAGATTTTGGAAGTTTTAAAGCAAGTGAAGATCAACATTCCCCTCCTTGATATGATTAAGCAAGTGCTTGCTTATGCAAAGTTCCTCAAGGACTTATGCAATGTGAAGATAAGGATTAAATTAAGCAAAAAAACATTCCTCACCAAGCAAGTTAGTGCACTGATTCGTGCCCAATTGGTGTACCTTGATTTTGGTCCCCTGATGGGAGTAATCAACAAAATTTATAACCTATATCACCATGCACTAGGATAGCATAAGCTAGTATAGCATAGTGGCTCTAGGATTGTTCACTGGGAAGGGTTTTCAACTTACAACTGATACCAATTCAAAGTTGAATTGGTGCCTTTTCATTTCAAGGTTAGCTTCAAAAGAAAACATAAACTTTGGTTGAAAAAATTTGGTTTCAAGCTAACTAAAAAGAAAGTAATGGGAATTACTTATACAGAAAAAGCGTCTCTTGGAGTTTTAGGATCACTGGGGTCAAGCTCCTCATACAAAAATAGAGTTCCGGTCACTTTGGTTCTTTTCCTCACATTGGAGAATTAACATATAGTTCATTCTCCAACCGATGTTGTACAGATGCTTCCCTTTTATGAATTTCAGCACTAATTCCCTCTCACTGATGCATCTTGCAATGGCTCGTGTCTCTCACCTAGCATTTTCCATTCAAGGTGATCATTAACCTTGGACTTCCCTTCTCAAGCTCGCAAGAGATAACTAATGGATGCCTCCTTAGAGTCCAAAAGCTTACCAAGTGTTGGCAATTTAGAAAATCCTACCTTCAGGTCACCTCCCAAAAGCTCGCAAGAGGTAAACTAGTACATCTCCATGGACGGAGATCACTTGCCTTACCAAGTGTTGGCTCAGGTGAATTGAAGGCATTTTAAGTTAACTAAAAACATAGAAATCATAAACGGGTTACACTTTCTCTTCATTAACAGCTGAAACAACAAAACTACCAATTCTTGCATTCGGCACCTTCCCCGGCTACCTTAGCTCCAAGAAACAAAAAGCTTAGCCACCCATTTTCTGAAGAAACATCCTCAGAGCTTGTTTGGCTAGTAAATGAAAAAATACAATCAAAGTGAGAAGGTAAGGCAGAGCAAAGCTCTGAATTTTACTTCTTTGCAAAACTGTACAAAGGATGTGTCTCTGAGAACAAGCTCCCGAGATATCAAAAAATGAAAATTACAAAACAATATATATGAGGTTATTCACCCTTTTGTTCTTGCTTAACAACTAAGGAATCCTATCATTGGTAGATTACAAGGAGAGAATTGGGATTTAGACATCAAATATCTGAAGCAAAATATCAAAAAATGTCGGTCATAAATATCTGGAAGCACTCAGGAGAATTTCGTAGGTGCACAAAATGGCTGCGAAATTTCGCAGACGTACAAGATGGTTGCGAAATCATTTCGCAGCCCTGCGAAATTGGCATTCATCTTGATGTGATCGTCTTCCAATGGCTCTAACTTCTCCACTTCAACTCTGATTCATGAACCATTTGGAGTGTTGGATTTCTGACTTCCCGAGCTTCGAAACGACATATAGTATGCAACAAATGGACTTCAAGAAGTGCTCCAAAAGTGTCAAACAGTTGATGTCCTCTTGGATTCTTCATGTTAGATTTTTCTCTTTGCTTTCATCCTTGCATTCATGATTTGTTTATGGCAAAGGACTTTAAAGCTTCAAAGCTTTGGTTCTTCATGTTTATGAGCTTTCCATTTCTTTGCCATGGATTCCAAAGAACTCTCCTCAATCTCGGATTGCTTTGGTGATCAAATTACTAACAAAAACACCAAAACTTACACAATTTGATTAGAAATGATTGCAAAGGTCCTTAATATGTTAATTGGGTTAAAAGGTAATAACTACTACTCAAAAGTATTTAAAAGAGTTAATTGCAAGCTATCAAATAGCCCTTTTTGAGTAGTAATCATGCCCTCATTGAGAATAAGGCAATGGTGAAGTACAAAGATCCAAGTTGTCCTACCATCTCAGTCCAGATTGGAGACTCATTCGTGGAAAGGGCGTTGTTATATTTGAGAGCTAGTGTAAATTTGTTTCCATGTTCAATCTATAAGAAATTGGGATTGGGAGAGCTTCAGGCTACTACCATTACACTCTCTTTAGCATATCATTCGATTAAAGTAACCAAAGGAGTAGTCGAAAATGTTTTGGTGCAAGTTGAAAAGTTCTACTACCAAGTGGACTTTGTGGTGTTAGATACAAAACCGTTGAAAAATGGTGTGAATTTTGTTCCAATTATTCTTGGGAGTCCCTTCCTTGCTACAACCAATGCTCTCATTAACTGTCAAAATGGATTGATGCAGTTATCTTTTGGGAACATGACAGTGGAAATGAATGTTTTCAATTTATGTAAGTAACCGATGAACCATGATGATGTGGAGGATGAGGAAGCATGCCTTATAGAGGCCTTGGTGCAAAAACACAGAAAATTTAATGGAAGAAAATATAGATGAATTTTTCTCTACAACCAATAAGGAAGAATGTGTTGAAGTTGCTACAAAGTGGAAAGAAAAATGTACCATTAAGTCTTTGAATAATGTTAATAATGATGAAGAAAGCAAAAAGGAGGAGGTTGAGATCAACAAACCAGAGTTAAAGCCCCTACCGCATGGTTTAAAGTATGTTTATTTAGAGGAAAATGAAGAAAAACCTGTGGTCCTTCAAATACATTAACTAAAGAGCAAGATATCAAACTTTTGAAGGTGCTTAAAGAGAATAAAAGAGCGATCGGTTGGTCCATTTTAGATTTGAAAAGGATAAATCCCTTGATTTGCACACATCATATTTATTTGGAAGAGAATGCAAAACCAGTAAGGCAACCACAAAGAAGACTAAATCCCCTTATGCAAGATGTAGTCAGAAATGAGGTATTGAAGCTTTTAGATGTAGGTATTATTTATCCTATCTCTGACAATAGTTGGGTGAGCCCCACTCAAGTAGTACCTAAAAAAAGTGGGATAATTGTGGTGAAGAATGATGAAAGAAAGCTTATTCCTACAAGGTTGACTATAGGTTGGCGAGTATGCATTGATTTTAGGAAGTTGAATGCAGTCACCAAGAAAGATCATTTTCCATTACCTTTCTTAGATCAGGTTTTGGAGAGGGTAGTTGGTCATGAATATTATTGCTTCTTAGATGGGTATTCAGGTTACTTTCAAATTTCCATTGCATTGGAGGATCAAGAGAAAACCACATTCACATGGCCATTTAGCACCTATGCTTATAGGCGTATGCCTTTTGGTCTTTGTAATGCGTCGGCCACATTTCAAAGGTGTATGCTCAGTATCTTCGGTGACATGGTAGAAAGAATCATGGAAGTTTTCATGGATGATCTGACAATTTATGGGAAGACCTTTGACGATTGTCTCTTAAATTTGAAAAAGGTTTCGAAAAGGTGCATTGAGAAGGATTTGGTCCTAAATTGGGAGAAATGTCACTTCCAGAGAGGGCATTCAGGTAGATCCAGCAAAAATTGAGCTCATCTCAAAGCTATCTTCGCTTACTACTATTAAAGAGGTGAGATAATTTTTTGGGGCATGCAGGTTTTTATAGGAGGTTCATATAGGACTTCTCAAAAATCTCTCAACCTCTTTGTGCTTTATTGCTTAAGGATGCGGAATTCATATGGACTAAAGCATGCCAAGAAGCTTTTGAGAGGCTGAAGTCACTCCTCACTACTGCACCAATTGTGAGACCTCCCAATTGGTCTCTTCCATTTGAGTTGATGTGTGATGCTAGTGACTATACATTGAGATTAGTACTAAGTCAAAGGGAGGACGGAAAACCATATGTGGTGTATTATGCTAGTAAAACCCTCAATGATGCTTAGAAAAACTACACAACTACTGAAAATGAGCTCCTTGCAGTGGTGTTCGCACTCGAAAAATTTAGGAATTACCTTTTGAGAACTTCAATTACTAATCATTCGGCCTTAAAATATCTACTCAACAAAAAGGATGCCAAAGCAAGACTTATCAAATGGATCCTTCTTCTTTAAGAATTTAACATTCAAATAAAGGATAAGTAAGGGGTAGAGAATGTGGTTGTTGATCATCTTTCTCGAGTTAAAGTAGAGCTACATTTCGAGGAAGCACAGATTAATGATGAGTTTCCTGATGATGCACTTTGTGCAGTGGAGGAGTGGCCTTGGTTCACAAATATAATCAACTACTTGGCAACATGAGAGCTTCCCTCAGAATGGAACATGGAGACGAAGAAGCTTTTTCTTTTGCAAGCAAAACACTATGCTTGGGATGATCCATATTTGTATAAGTTTTGCCCGAATCAAATTATTTAGAGATGTGTTCCAGATGATGAACAACAAGACATATTGCGAATGTTGCTTCGAGGAAGACTTTAACAAAAATTCTAGAGAGTGGATTCTATTGGCCAACTATGTTCAAGGATTGTAACACTCACTGTAAAAGTTATCCATAATGTCAACAACTGGGGAAAATCAACACAAGGTATCAAATGCCACAAAATTATATTTGTGTTGTTGAGGTCTTTGATTGTTGGGGCCTTGACTTTATGGCACCATTTCCTCCTTCTTTTGGAAATCTTTATATTTTGGTGGGAGTGGATTATGTCTCTAAATGGGTAGAAGCAGTGGCATGCAAGAGCAATGATCACAAAGTGGTGCTCAAATTTTTAAAGGAGAATATTTTCTCTAAGTTTGGCATTCCGAGAGCAATCATTAGTGATGAAGGTTCACACTTTTGTAACAAGCCCTTTTCTACTCTTTTGGAGAAATATGGAGTTAGGCATAAAGTGTCCACCCCATATCACCCTCAAAAAAATGAGCAAGCTGAGCTAGCAAATCGAGAGATTAAGAGAATCCTCACCAAAGCAGTCAATACTACAAGAAAAGATTGGTTTACCAAGTTAAGTGATGCACTTTGGGCATATAGGACAACCTATAAGATTGTCCTTGGCATGTCACAGTATCGGATTGTTTATGGTAAAGCATGTCATTTGCCTGTAGAACTCGAACATCGTGCATATTGGGCTATAAAGAAGATGAACTTTGATTCGAATCAAGCTAGAGCTAAAAGGAAATATGATCTAAATGAACTTGAGGCATATCGAAATAAGAGTTATGAATGCTTACGTAATGCAAGGGAAAAACACAAATTCTACCATGACAAGCTTATTTTACGAAGGGAGTTCAAGCAAGGTGAAAAGGTGTTGTTGTACGACTCCAAGCTTCACATTTTTCCAGGAAAGCTTAGGTCAAGGTGGAATGGCCCTTATGTGGTAAAGGAAGTCTTCCCTTATGGCACCATGACCATTCGAAATTCGAGGACTGGTAATGAATTCAAAGTTAATGGTCAACACTTAAAGCATTTCATTGAAAGATTTGAGACACAAGAGGAGAATCTCCATTTTCTTGATGGGGATGTTCAAAAGAGTTGAAGTATTTTATGAAAATCCAGTAGGTAAAAATTAGATTTAGGTAAAACTTTTATTTATTGAATTTCTCTTTTATTTTTTTTTATTTTTTTTTATTTATTTATTTTCCTTTGTTTAGTTTACATTTTCAATTAGTCATTAGCAATATGGTTAGCATTTTTTATTTTTTATTTTTATTTGTTTTTAACTTACTAATGAGTTTATGAGTTGTAGCAACTTAGCTTGCAAACATCCGAGTGATATAGGTAAATGCAAACTTCAAGGGAGTGAAAAGGTAAGCCTCGCATGTGTTCAAGGTGACAAAGCTCCTACAGGTATGTTGATCCATATTTAAGACCATAAGCCTCTAAAAAATTTACTGGTGAAGATCATTGGTGAACTTTGAAAACAAAGAATGAAATACAAAACTGAGTAGCCCTTGGTAGAGAAATCCTAAATTTTTATGATGAAGGGTTAAAGGTATAGTGGATGAACTCAAAATTCCTTTGTTTTTGAATTTGAAATCTCAAATGGAGATGAAACTTTTAGAGACAAGTAATGGGTGATTTCAATATTATGATCTTTTTGAATTCAAAATTTTTTGTTTTGGAATTGCAATTTTAAATCTACAGAAAGTGAATTCGAATTGAGATTGATTTCAAAATCACTAGTAAATGGCAAAATAGGTGTTTTGAACTCACATACAATGAGTTCGAAATACAATGAATTTTGAGATGGATTTTGAATTTCGAAATGAGCAATTTTGATGCTTTAATATGGACTTCTTCACTCACAGTGGATTATTTCAAAATGAAGACAAATTTGAAATAAATAAAAAAAGTTGCTATTTCGAAATAAAAGTGGGAATCAACAGTGAGTCAATTTGAAATGACGCTATTTTTTAAATCATTAAGGAAATTTCGAAATGTTTTTTTACACTGCATTAAGGCTACAGTTAGCAAATTCAAAATGGTAGGCTTTTCGAAATAGAAACTTTTGCTTTAGAGAGATTCTTGAACTTTAGAAGGTGAAATCGAAATTTGCCCAACTTAGAAATGATTTTTATTCATTTCGAAATGAGGTGTTTGAAATGTTTTTGTTTATAGTGAGTCATTTCGAAATAAGGTAGTTTTCAAATTCAATGGTTAGATTTTAAAATAGACATTTTTTTTTACCATCATTTAACAAATTCGAAATCAGGCTATTTTTGAATTCAATAGTTAAATTTTGAAATGACTCTTCTTAACCAAAGTCCAATTCAAAATACCTAATTTTTATTTCAAGCTCATTCTGAAATCACTCAAACTCCTTTCCAAACGGTCGTTTCCACTTCCAGACCACTTCATCTCCTCTCCCCCTTGTTTCCTCTTCTTTTGTTCGTTGTCCTAGCTTCCATAGTAGGCGATTTTAGGGTTTCGTCGTGGGTTTGTCGCATTCCAAGTACGCATCACACTCATACTCGTTTATTGTTTATTTTTCATGGATTTTTCTTGATCTTTACGATTTCGTTGTGTAGTGTTGCTCCATATAAAATGTGGTGTTACCCAACTTTCAACATTGTTTAGGGTTTCTATTGTTCCGGTTGGATAGATAAATAAAAAATATTAAATATAATGAAAAACAAAATTCCAGGGGCCGCTACCCCTCGACCCCCGAAACCCCGAGCGTAGCCAACAAGATTGATTTTGGTTTCACATAGTTCGTTTGCTTTGCTTAGAAATTTCCTTGGAAATTCAGGGTGTTAGAATTTTTGGTTTATACTTGGAGAAAATTTTTGAAATTTTGTATACATGACTCTTAGGGCTTGTTGAACATCTTAGAATACTTTGAGAGCAAAGTTCTTATTTTTCCATGAGTTTTGCATAATTGTTGCCTAATCTATGTTTTATATGCTCTGGAACATTTTTAACTCTCTAGTAGATTTTTCTACTTGTTCTGGACATTCTCCTAAGCTAACCAATCACTTTGATTTCCTTGTCACATGATATTTGAACTTAGGTATTGTTTGGATTATATCTAAGGCTTCAAAGACTCATGTTTTCATCATTATTGAACATCTTGAATGTTTTCCCGCATTTTAGGAATGGTCTACCACCGTTTCACATGAATCCATAGATTTCATGAGCATCCAATATTTTTTAGATTGTTTTCTTAACCCTTATAAGTTTTTATTTTTATTTTTATTTATTTATTTCCCTTCTTTAAGTTTAGTTTGTTTTTCAACATTTATTTTAGATGGCTCGAGATAAACGAAAAGTGTTATTCAAAGTGACAATGAGACTAGGCATTCCCCGAGGCAAAAGCGTGCCCAACCTCTTATCCAAAGTCAAAGTGGTGTAGTGATTAGTGAGCCTACCGAGAGGCATGTTACTCGTCAAGCCAAGCATGTAAAGGCTAGGATGAAGGCTCATTTTAATCGTCCAACCACTAAGAGGGCTGAAGCCATGCATGTAAAGGCTAGGACGAAGGCCCATTTTGATCGCTCAACCACTCCAAAGACCACCAAGCCTACTACCACTCCTCTACATCCATGGGCAGCTCCTCCTACTCTAAGCCCAACATGTCCTCCATCTCTAGGAGTTTGTGATGATGCCCCTGGGGTGGACTTATCTCGCCAAGAGTTTGGTTAAGAGTTCTCTTATGACATACAGGCATTTAGTACTTATGAGCCCACTACACAATCCATGTGTCCCCTTGACCAATATTATTTTCTCGCATTGATGAATCCTCCCCCATATTTTTATGTCGTTAGTGTACGAGAGTTCTTCTCTACTCTTAAGGATTGGAGAGGGGGCTATCGAGAGCTCCATTTTTCTATCAGAGGATGAGCTAATATTATTTCCATTGAGACCATTGCTGCAGCCTTTGGTTTACCATCATCTGCTCCTCCTGAAGCTTGATTTGTACCTTAGTCACGACCTGCTTTTTCGAGGATTGCATGTATACTAGCACCTCAGGGTATTCATTGTCGTTCAGCCATCACTCGCCTTGAGATAACACCGATCTTATGGTTTGTGGATCAGATCATTAAGACCAACATTTTTCCATTTGGACACTCTATATAGAGCACTCTGGTTTAGTCTTATGGGGGTTATATCACATGTACACAGGCAAGTGGTGGAGTCCAGCTCAACTCATCATGGATACCACCATTTATTTTTTTCAGAAGGTGAAGGAGAAACAGTTAGCTTCAGCTCAAAGCTATCTCATTCCTTTGCCTCGGTTGCTCTCATACTACTTGCTCCGTCATGGACACCAGTTACCCGGGTCTGATCATCGTGTGGCTTCTTACACTTATGTTATCGATCAGTGGGTTCGAGCAATTCATTCAGGGTCACAGTTGACTACCCATGGCACTAGACGAAAGAGAGATTTGCATGTTGTTCCACTTCCATCTACTACAGAGAGCCCACTCCCGCCTACTCCTACTTTTGACATGAGCTTACCTGTGCTTCCTATTCCTCTTCCACCACCTCTTTCGAGTGCCCCAGATCCTACTGTTCCTATTTCTACACCAGCAGTACTAATCTCCAATCTTCCTAAACCTTCACAGCCTCCGGTTGCCGACGCTACCCCGAGTACCTAATCAATCATGGCTCGTCTAGACACACTTCAGGAGTTATTTGTGTCCATGGACTCTCACATTGATGCTCACCTAAGTAAGATGGAGACTCGGATGGATGACCTCACTTTTTCTATACAGCAACTCACTTCCTTGGTTATTCCATCTAGACAAAGGGGCGATTTTGTTACACCAGCTTAGAGGTTGATGGTGGCACAGAGGTGATTGGTTCTGGCTCTAACACTAGAGCACTGACAATAGCCCATGTGTGGACCAATATTTTTCACGTGCGCCCCCACTCAATTGGCGATACTCATTTTTATTCGTGAAAATTTTGTTTTAGAAAAGTCAGAGTCGCCACTTATTTTATTTTATTTTTAAGGAAAAATAAAACAAAAAATAAAACCTTAAAAAATGACTCCACATTTTTGGAAAAGCATGTTTCGAAAACCCAAGTCTAGGTCTGAGGATCAGGTTACCTATTAGGAAGGTACCTCTAAGAAGTAGCACCCCTCTAAGCCCTACAAAGGTCTTTGTTGACTAAGTTGAGGGAAATATGGCAATCAATTGATTAATCAAGGGTACCTAGGTAGGCTAAGGTGATTTCAAACTAGCATGCCAAACAAGAAAAACCGATCATACTCATAAAGGAGAGTTAGGATACGTACCTAGACCGTTTCTTAAGCGCTATCATAAAACATCAATGGTTAGTTTGGAAATATAGCACACAACATGTGTTTTATCCAAGCTAATCAAGCATACATCTAAGCACCTAAGGATCATATCAAGCATAAATGAAATTCACAATAACATGCATGTTCATAAAATTTCGAAAAGTAAGTGATAGAGAGCGTACCTGGATAGCATGCATAATTTATAAGATTCCTCCAAAAATACTAGAGTGATTAGAACAAGTATGAATTATATAACACATTCATTATTTCTAATACACAGTACCAACGCCAAAATTGAGCCAAGGTAAATTAAAGGACTCCAAAAATAAATAACCGATTCAAGCAATGTACAAGATCAACAGCATGCAATTAGAAAAGAGAGCATAAAAAAAATTCTAAAAAATGGCTTAGAGTGGAATTTAATTACGAAAAAATTCAGGAAACAACTCCTACACATCTAGATCAACATACCAAAGGTCAAACTCTCATTCAAAGGACAGGTTGCAGCAAAGACACCTAAAGGCTCTACAAAGTTCATATTAGACAAGAAAAAATGACATGCATAAACGAACTTTTTAAAAATAATAAATGATCACATAAAATCATACACATAGTTTAAAGTGTCTATATCACATAAAAAAGGAATCCAGGGTCGAATAGTACTTAAAAATATTTTTAAAACACTCAAGCTAATCAGATTTCTAGAATTGAGCATGTGTAGTAAGTACGACTTTGAAAAATCCTATCTCCCTCAAAGAAGCATATTTTTTAATAGTTTAAATGTCTAAGATCAATTTCAAGAAGCCTAGAATTAAAAAAAAATATCGAAGCAAATTTAAAAAGTCATCCGTTATTTTATTTTTGCAAAAAATATCTCGAGTGTCCAGAATTAGGTGAAAACAGATCTCACTTAAAGACTTGTTTATATCTTCAATTCCAGAATGGTTTTCTAACTCAAACGAAACTTAAAATTCAAGTTCAAGAAATTAGAAAAGTCATACAAGTTTTGAAATTTTTTTAAAATCATTTTGAAGTTGCTAAAACGAATTTTAAATCTAAAGGGTCAATGGTTTAGTGAAAACTGACAGTGAGGATCAAATCATTTAATACCTAAGGTGGGTAGTTCTTTTCTAACAAACCAATTTTAAATCAAGAAATCTCAGTATGAAGGGGTCTCAACAGGTAAATTGATATTATAGCTGCATTTGAGATGACAAAGTATCATCCATACCACCTAAATTTTGTGTATTTTGTAAGAAGGTAACCATGAATAGGATGCACCAATTGGGAATTCATGTCAGAATGGTGGCTGCTTCCTTCCAATTTTTTATGATGAATGCGTGTTGCCCCTCTCTTTTCTAGACCTTGAATCAACCGTCCAATCATCCTATCAATTCTAGCAACCGCATCAGTGATTTCAGGATCATTAGGTCCAACTTGGTGACCTTGATGATGTGGGTCCTCAAAATACAGTGTCATAAAAACAGGAATTTCACTACTTGGAAGATCAAAATACCCCAAAACAATATAAAATCGTTCCTCAAATGGAATTGAACCATTATAATTCCTACAGAAATTCAAAGGACAATTCCAGGAACCCTTCTTTACCTCAGAACCAGGCCAGAAATACATAGCAGGCTTCAATCCCTTCCAAAACCTATATTGATTTCACCCCGAAGAGCAGCCTGAATCCCTTTCAAAACCTGGACCGATTCCTCCTTCAATCAGCGGCCCGAATCCCTCCTAAACAACGGACTGATTCGTCACTCTAAAAATCATGGACTGATCTCTTAAAAGAAATATATATATAGTAGCCTACCCTCTCCTCTGAAACGGACTGATCCTCACTCTAAAAATCACGAACTGATCTCTTCAAAAAAAATTGCAGCCCGCTCTCTCCATTGAAACGGACTGTTCCTCACTTTGAAAATCATGGCTGATCTCTTTAAAAAAAACAGCAGCCCGCCCTCTCCTCTGAAACAGACTGATCCTTACCCTGAAAATCACAGACTGATCTTCACTCTCAAAATCACAGCCTCACCCCTCAAAAAATCCTTCTCTCATAAACACGGACTGATCTTTTAAAAAAATCCTTCCCTCATAAACACGGACTGATCTTCACTCTCAAAATCATAGCCTCACCCCTCAAAAAATCCTTCTCTCATAAACATGGACTGATCTTTTAAAAAACTCCTTCCCTCATAAACACAGACCAATCTTTCTTCTCTCATAAACACGGACTGATCTTCACTGTCAAAATCACAGCCTCACCCCTAAAAAAAATCCTTCTCACATAAACACGGACTGATCATTTAAAAAAATCCTTCCCTCATAAACACGGACTGATCTTCCCCTTGAAAATCACAGCCTCACCCCTCAAAAAATCCTTCTCTCATAAACACGGACTAATCTTTTAAAAAAATCCTTCCCTCATGAACATAGACTGATCTTCCCCCTGAAAATCACAGCCTCACCCCTCAAAAAATCCTTCTGAAATGCCCCTTAACCCTCTCTCTCCAGAATGATGCCACTGCCACGCTTCAATCGTATGTCTTCTTTCCTTTTTTCTGTTTTTTCTTTAATCTTTTCTCAATCACTCTGTCCAGATCCCTCTCCACCCACGGTGATAGAAGACACAGTAGGAAAGGTTTCTTTCTTCTCTCTTCAGATCATCCTCAGTCCCCTCCAATTATTCCTTTTTTTCATTTTTGAATCTGTGCTCTTTCAACCTTTCTTCTTTCATGCGGCTGTCAATTTTTTTTTTCTTTTCCAATGGTCTTTTCCTCCCTTTTCTGGATTATCACCTTCCTTTTCTTCTCCATCCCTCTCATCAATCACCAGCCGACTATCCTAATTTTATTCTCTAAAATGGTCCCTTCCTTTCAAAGGTGTTCCTTCCTTGCACGTTTTTCAGACCACACCTTCCTTTCTCATATGGAGCACATGCAATCCCATGCAAAACAAATAAATAATAATAATAATAATAAAAGGAAAAGAAAACTAAGGGGTTAGAACAATAAAAAAAGAAACATGCAACTAAGAATTAAAAACCCAAAATATGTAATTTTAAATGAAATTAAAAGTATAGATCACATGCAAAACTAAAATGAATTATCAACTCAAGCAACTCTCTATCAAAATAAATAAATTAATAAATAGATAAATAAAAACGAAGTGAATATGATTATTAAGCTCATGCAATTTCCTAAAAATAAATAAATAAATGAATAAAACTAATAAATAGAGAAAGATAAAAAACAAAATCAATCACATGCAAACCATTCATCCATGCAAAAAAATGACCTAAATGGGCCTAGGGTGCCTAAATGAGCCTAGGGTGCCTAAATGGGCCTAAGGTGCCTGGATGGACCTAGGGTGTCTAAATGGGCCTAGGCTACCTAAGTGGGCCTAAGGTGCCAAATGGGCCTAAGGTGCCTAAATGGGCCTAGGGTGCCTAAATGGGCCTAAGGTGCCTAAATGGGCCTAGGGTGCCTAAATGGGCCTAGGGTACCTAAATGGACTTAGGTGCCTAAGTGGGTCTAGGGTGCCTAAATGGGCCTAGGATGCCTAAATGGACCTAACGTGCCTAAATGGGCCTAGGGTGCCTAATGGGCCAAGTGTACCTAAATGAGCCTAGAGTGCCTAAATAGGCCTAGGGTGCTAAATGGGCCTAGGGTGCTAAATGGGCCTAGGGTGCCTAGATGGGCCTAGGGTGCCTAAGTGGGCCTAGGGTGCCTAGATGGGCCTAGGGTGCCTAAGTGGGCCTAGGGTGCCTAAGTGGGCCTAGGGTGCCTAAATGGGCCTAGGGTGCTTAAATGGGCCTAGGGTGCCTAAGTGGGTCTAGGGTGCCTAATGGGCCTAATGTCACAGGATGCTTCAAATGACCCTCCCCATGGGCTTATATAGGAGGAGGGAAGCTTCTGGAGACTCCTGGAGCCATCTACACTAAGCCATTGGTGGGAAGAGTGTGGAAGGTTCTAGAAATGCCTAGAGATGTCCACACATCTCTACACTATGATGGAAGGCATGGGAGGAGTCCAAGGCTTTCTAGAGACTTCTAGGAATCTCTTGTATATTCTTGTACATAGGGTTGTACATAGAATAGGGTAGGATGTTCTAGAATATTCTTGATTTGTAAGGAACCCTCCAAGGTTCTAGAGAGTTCCCTTGGTGCCTATAAATATGTGAGGGCCTCATTTGGCCAAGGCACCACCCAAATCACTTTCTAACCAAGCAAGTGAGCTTCCAAACACTTGTAAAAGCTTCTTTGAGTAATAAAGAGCTTCCATTCTTTAAGGAGTTGCCTACTAAGCTTCTTAAGCTTTTGAGTCGCGAGTGTCTTAGCCGAGCAAGCTAAGCATTGGGGATCAAGGCTGACTTAGCAAGATCAAGCGTCTTGACTTGCCTAAGTGCCGCACGAGCTTAGTGAACGACTAAGTCCGTGACAAGTGGTATCAGAGCGCGGTTACGAGGTGGGCATAGCAAAGGAAGCATGTCGGATTCCAACGTGGAGGAGACTAGTGAGCAAACCCGTGGGAGGGAGACCGAGCCTACTGCACAGGGCAGGGGGAAGAAGGATAAATCTCGTGATGTCGTTGCCAACATGGAGGCAAGGTTAGCCAAGGTGGAGCTAGCCATGGCGGACACTCGAGAGAGGTTGGACTTGATCGAGCAAGGCATGGAGAAGGGCTTAGAGGATCTAAGGGAGCAGATCCAAGACCTTCGTGAGAGGGTGCTAGTCTCATAGGTTCAGCCAGTGTCGCACAAGGAGTTTGTGTCCTTCCAAGGAAAGGTCTTGAGCATGCTTGCTAGCATGGAGTCAAGGATAGAGGCCTTGGCCACTCGAATGGAGTCCCGAGACCAGGAAGTTAGGCAGGAGTTGGCCATCTACAAGGCTGCTATGTCGGCACGAGTCATGGCCACACAAGGGGCATCTAGGGTGGAGGTGCCGAAGCCACAAGGGTTTAGTGGCAAGAGGGATGCCAAGGAGTTGAACAACTTCTTATGGCATATGGAGCAATACTTCGAAGCTATCGCATTGACGAATGAGGTGGCTAAGGTGAGAACTGCGACCCTCTACCTTACTGACACGACTACTCTATGGTGGCGTCGAAGGTTTGCCGATATGGAGAAAGGCATTTGCACCATAGAGACATGGGAGGACTTCAAGAGGGAGATTAAGAGGCAGTTCTACCCCGAGGACGTGGCTTACCTGGCTAGGAAAAACATGAAGCGTCTCAAGCACACAGGTTCGATACGCGACTATGTCAAGGAATTCTCTTCACTCATGCTTGAGATTCCTAACATGACTGAGGAGGAGTTGTTATTCAACTTCATGGATAACCTGCAAGGGTGGGCCAAGCAGGAATTGAGGCGTCGAGGTGTTCAAGACTTAGCCACTGCCATAGCAGTAGCAGAGTCTTTAACGGATTATAAGAGGGGAGACTCCTCCAAGGCTGAGTCTTTTGAGGATAGCCACGCCATGGGTGGGGGAGACGAGGTTCCAAGGGACCACAATGCTCCTAAAAAGGGATCAAGCAAGACGCCTAACGTCCAAGAAGGAAGGGGTAAGGCGGAAAGGAAGGAGTTCACGCCTAAAATCAAATGCTTCCTATGTGATGGACCACATTGGGCACGAGATTGTCCAAAGAGGAAGGCGCTTAGTGCCATGATCGAGGAGAGGGAGCAAGAGGACAAAGCATATATGGGCTCAATGTAACTACTAGGTGCCCTCTAATTCAACCCAAAGCCTAGTACGCCTAAGACCTCCTTACTAGCAGGGGTGCAAGTAAAGGAGGAAAAAGGGGAGCGAGCTGAGGTAGCCCGTACACACATGGAAGAGGTCACCAACGGAAAGGTGAACTCAATGGGTAAGAGGAAGCAGCACTCTAAGCGTTGAAAGCACACGGGTTTGCATCTAGCTGAAGCCTCACAAGAGAAGGAGGTGAAGAATATCCTGGTTGAACGGGTCACCAGGAGACAAGGGGTCCCTCCTGTGATAGAGTATCTAGTCCAATGGAAAGGAGTACCTAAGAGGCAGGCAAGCTGGGAACATGCGGATGCCTTGAGAAGGTTCTGGAAACACATCGAGAGGTTTCAGAAAGAGGCAACGACGAGGACGTCGACGGCATAGGTGGGGGAGAGTGTCACAGGATGCTTCAAATGACCCTCCCCATGGGCTTATATAGGAGGAGGGAAGCTTCTGGAGACTCTTGGAGCCATCTACACTAATCCATTGGTGGGAAGAGTGTGGAAGTTCTAGAAATGCCTAGAGATGTCCACACATCTCTACACTATGATGGAAGGCATGGGAGGAGTCCAAGGCTTTCTAGAGACTTCTAGGAATCTCTTGTATATTCTTGTACATAGGGTTGTACATAGAATAGGGTAGGATGTTCTAGAATATTCTTGATTTGTAAGGAACCCTCCAAGGTTCTAGAGAGTTCCCTTGGTGCCTATAAATAGGTGAGGGCCTCATTTGGCCAAGGCACCACCCAAATCACTTTCTAACCAAGCAAGTGAGCTTCCAAACACTTGTAAAAGCTTCTTTGAGTAATAAAGAGCTTCCATTCTTTAAGGAGTTGCCTACTAAGCTTCTTAAGCTTTCGAGTCACGAGTGTCTTAGCCGAGCAAGCTAAGCATTGGGGATCAAGGCTGACTTAGCAAGATCAAGCGTCTTGACTTGTCTAAGTGCCGCACGAGCTTAGTGAACGACTAAGTCCGTGACACTAGGGTGCCTAAATGGGCCTAGGGTGCCTAATGGGCCTAAGGTGGTGCCTAATGGGCCAAGTGTACCTAAATGGGCCTAGGGTGCCTAAATGGGCCTATGGTACCTAAATGGGCCTATGGTGCCTAAATGGGCCTAAGGTGCTTAAATGGGCCTAGGGTGCCTAAATGGGCCTAGGGGTGCCTAAGTGGGCCTAGGGTACCTAAATTAAGGCTGCCAAGAATCACAACGAGGTTAGATAAATCCCTCAACCAAAGTCCCCAAGGTGGCTTAAAAAAAGATAGGCTACACGAGTAGTAATGGGCCACCAGGGAATTGTTGTAAAGTACTAAACGAATACACATTAGGGCATGTGCTAGTAGGACAAAATGGAGGGTCTACAAATATGCCCCTCTTCAATAAAGATCACGAGTGTAGGGAATGTGAGTAAAAATACGAATAATGAGCAGAACGAAGTGAACTATACCGAATAACTAAAAGAAAAGGACCAGAGATTTTGTCTTAGCACATGACGAGAGTAAGCTCGGAACACGGGGTCGCAATCACAAAAATGGAACAACTCTATGTCACAAGTTCAAGGCTCTACATGGAAAATGATGACTCTGGGTCATAAATGAAAAAACGACTCTAGGTCAGGAGCTCTAGGCTATAAATGGAAAAGAAATGACTCTGGGTCATAAATGAAAAATCGACTCTAGGTCGAGAGCTTTGAGCTCTAAATGGAATAGAAATGACTCTAGACGCCTATGAAAATAATGGTGGCTCTAAACGCCTATGAAAATGATGGCTATGAATGCCTATGAAAAATGATTGCTTTGAACACCCATGAAAACAGTGGTAGCTTTGAACGCTTATGAAAATGGTTGCTCTGAACTCCTATGAAAATTATGGTGGCTTTGAATGCCTATGAAAATGGTGGCTTTGAACACCTATGAAAATAATGGCTCTGAACGCCTATGAAAATGATGGCTCTGAACGCCTATGAAAATGATGGCTTTGAACGCCTATGAAAATAATGGTGGTTCTAAACGCCTATGAAAATGATGGTAGCTCTGAACACCTATGAAAACAGTGGCTCTGAACGCCTATGAAAATTGTGGCTCTGAATGCCTATGAAAATGGTGGTGGCTCTTAACGCCTATGAAAATGATGGTGGCTCTTAATGACTATGAAAATGATGGTGGCTTTGAACGCCTATGAAAATGATGATGGCTCTGAACGCCTATGAAAATGATGGTGGCTCTGAACACCTATGAAAATGGTGACTCTGAATGCCTATGAAAATAATGGTGGCTCTGAACGCTTATGAAAATGGTGGCTCTGAACGCCTATGAAATTGATGGCTATGAATGCCTATGAAAATTATGGCTCTAAATACCCACAAAAACATCGGTGGCTCTGAACGCTTATGTAAATGGTGGCTCTGAACTCCTGTGAAAATAATGATGGCTTTGAACGCCTATGAAAACGGTGGCTTTGAACACTTATGAAAATGGTGGCTTTGAACGCCTATGAAATGGTGGCTCTGAACGCCTATGCAAATGGTGGCTCTAAATGCCTATGAAAACGGTGGCTTTGAACGCCTATGAAATGATGGCTCTGAACGCCTATGCAAATGATGGTGGCTTTGAACGCCTATGAAAATGATGGTGGCTCTGAATGCCTATGAAAATGATGATGGCTCTTAACACCTATGAAAATGATGGCTCTGAACGCCTATGAAAATGATGGCTCTGAACGCCTATGAAAATGATGGCTTTGAACGCCTATGAAAATGGTGGCTCTGAACGCCTATGAAAATGATGGCTCTGAACACCTAATAATGCAAGGTGGCTTTGAATGCCTAAAACTGGAAGAAATGGCTTTGAACGCCTAAAGCTAGAAGAAGTGGCTTTGAACACCTAAAATTGGAAAATATAGTGGCTTTGAACGCCTGAGGTTACGAAGAGAGAGTGGCTCTGAACGCTAAACTGAAGATATGATGGTGGCTTTGAATGTCAAGCTGCGAGGGAATGATGAGGGGGAAAATGCCTCAGTATGGTGTGTCATAAAAAATCTTAATCCACTTAAAGGGTCTAAAAAAGACTCCATGAGTCTCAAAAGATGCTCCGTCGATGAGTCAGAATGGTCAAATCAACTATAAAATAAAGTCTCACAACCCATCTGACTAAATCATGAGGCCTGACAAAGTGTCATAATAATCCAGATATCTCTAACTCGAGATACCTTGTTAGAGGAATCTGTCATCATCTCAAAGGAATGATTCACTGGCAAGTCTCAAGAAAATGGTCCACTGGGGCAATTGTCGCTGCCCTAACATAACGATCTATTGAAGAGTCATAGGTAATGAGATAGTCAAAACCCAAAGGTCAGGCTCCTTTGAAGGCTCATCTCGGCATAAATCATCGATATTGTAACCAGTAATGCGAATAAATATCCCTTAGCTGAATAAAGAAAATGGTAATAGCTTTGTGAGAAGACGATCATCTCCACAACAAAAAAGGGGAATATGCCCCAGTATAGCAATTGACACATCTTGCTATGTGGGTAACGGAGGAAAATATTCCCTAGTATAGCAACTAGTACACTTGGTCCATCCTGATGACTCAAGAATAACTCAATGGCGATGTGTAAGAGATCTAACATGTGCTCCACTGAAATGATGATATGGGAGTCTATGCACTTGAGACAACTCCATCAAAGAATCACAATAATATCAGAAAGTATGAGCCTGACTGAATGACTCAAGAAAGGCTCCACTAAGGAATCATTGTAAAATAAAAATAGATCATCAACTTGACATGTATCTCATAAATGGGGATGATCATGCAAATCATTGGAGATCTACAAATCTCAACCGAAATGGAAATATGCCCCAGTATGGCATCAGATGTGTGGTAGGTCAAAAAAATCATATGACACCCAATCATCCATCACCAAGTGTGTAATCCTAGTCATCCATGTCCACAAGTGAATCGAATCCACATATCAAAAGGTGTCTCTCAAAAGAAGAAGCATGAGAACATCTAAATATCAAAAAGTGTGGGCCTGACTAAATGGCCCAAAAAAGGCTCCACTAGAAGATCATGATAAGATAACAAACAGGTCATCATCTCGATGTGTATCTCGTAAGTGGAGATGATCATGCAACACCATGAAGATATATAAATCTCAACCAAAAGGGAAATAAACCCCAGTATGGCGTCAAATGTATGGTAGATCAAAAAAATCAGATAACATAGGATCATCCATCATCAAATGCGCAATCTCAATCATCCATATCCATAACTAAATTGGGTCTAAACATTAAAGGAGATGTCTCCCAGAAGAAGAAGCATGATGATATCTAAATATCAACCAAATCTCAAACACCTGTCCAAGTAGGAGATGTCAAAGACGACATCTGATCTCATGGCCTCAGGGTGGTCTTAAGACACAGGATGTAACGTAGGTTAGGGTGATAAGGTGAAAGAAATGAAGAGAAACTAGGCTCAAATACCCAATGATTGATTACTACTCAAAACATGCTATTTTGTAGCTTGTAATTAGCTCTTTTAAACACCCTTGAGTAGTAATTATTACCTTTTAACTCAATTAGCATGTTAGGGACCCTTGCAATCGTTTCTAACAATTGTGTTAAGTTTTGGTGCTTTTTGATAGCTTTATGCTCACCAAAGCAATTTAAGAATGAGGGAGAGCTATATATAGTTCATGGCAAAGCTTTTGGAAAGCTTAAATTTATGAAGAAACCAAGCTTTGGAGCCTCATAATCCTTTGCCTTAGTCGTTCAAAGTATGCAAGGAAAGAGCAATGGAGAAGAAGAAAAACAGGGTGATGAAAACAGGGGACACAGCTGCAGTCTTCCGTCGCACTTTTGGAGCACTTCCCGAAGTCCATTTTCTACATTCTATATACCATTTCAAAGCTCAGAAAGTCAAGAATCCAACGATTCAAACCATGTACGATTTGGAGCTGAAATGAGGAAGATATGGCCTTCGGAAGACAACTGCATCAAGCTGAGGGACAATTTCGCACAGTGCGAAATTGGAACTCCAACGTGCGAAATGTAAAAATGGATAGCAGCTGTGTAGTCGTGGTGAAGCCAGCATGTGAAGTTGATTTTGCAACTTGTGAACTTAAATCTCAACGTGCGAAAGTGAATTCTAAGTTGCAAAATCAACTTGCGAAATTTTCGCATGTCACAATGCAACGTGCGAAAATTGGATATTTTTGCCGACTCTTTTTCTTCTGATATTTTTGTGTCTAAATTTCCATTTTCTCCTTGTATTCAGCCACTCATGTAATTCCTTAGCTAGGAAGTATCCAAGGAAGGGTAAAATTACCTTCCTATATAAACTCTCTTGTAAACACTGAAAAGCACTCTCGGGGAGCTTTCTCCAGGAGACCAACTTATGTAAATTTTACACTTAGTGAAATACAGAGATCTCTTTTGCTTTCTTTTCTCTCTACTATTTTCTATTTTCTTGGAAGCCAAACAGCCTCTGAGGATGTTTTCCCAGAGGATGAGAGGCTAAACTTATAGTTTCTTGGAGTAAAGGAAGCTAGGTGAAAAGTCCAGATTAAAAGGTGGAAAGTTTCCGTGCATTAAATTCAAGGTAGTTGGATTCCATAAATGGCTTCTAAATCCAAAGTTTTGCTTTAAATCCCTTAGAATCACTTTAACTGGCCAATACATGGTAAGCTTCAGGTCTCTGTGGATGCTTATTACTAGATCCATATCAGTCCATTAGTTATCATGTACGAGCCATTGGAAAAGTGATTCAAGGTGATACCCATAGTGTCTTATGCCATTAATGGACCTTGACTACCATCTCTATTGACTTTTATGGATTAAATCTTCATTGTAAAACCTATACCGGTTTGGGAAATAACTATAGGTTAAATCCCCAATGCGAGGAGAAAAATCCGGAATTTTCCACTTTGCATCCTGAACTTGAACCTAGCAACCTTTAGCTCCGGGAGACTTTCTTTCTTCCATTTTTACTTAGTTCTATGTGAATTTAGTTTTAATCACCACTTTCAAAACAATTTTATTTTCTTTTAAACTTTAAGTTTATTCTAAAGGAAATCATCAGACTCAATTTCTAATTTAGAGTCTGCCACTGATAGAGTGAAAACCCATCCCTGAGTTCGACCCTAGAACAGCTATACTATAGTAGCTTTGCTATGCCAGTATAAGGTCATAGGATTTATAAATATTTTTGATTAAAAGACCCGGCTGGGCATGAATCAAATGGCGCCGTTGCCGGGGATGGTGCCACAATATAGTGATGCAACCTTTTAGAGGCTACTTGTGAATCCATCACAAGTTTGGTGAATTCCTTTTTCATTAACTTCATTTCCTTTCATTTTCCTTTTGTTAAGTTTATTTTCGTTTTCTTCCTAACTTTAACCTTTTTTTCTAGTTTTCTGTTGTTTTTGTTTTTGTTTTTTTTATTACAGGTAATTGTAACTTGTGCATGCCCTATTGGATTAGGGACCAAGAGGGAAGATTAGTAAGGATTGAGAATCCTCAAGACACAGAGTTGGATATCTGTGTAAACATCATGGACCCTCCACTAGAGGATCAGAATTCTCAACAAGGTCAAGGGGGTAATCCCAATGCATATCTATCCATGAGGGATAGAATGCATCCCCCAAGGATGAGTGCACCCTCATGCATCCTACCCCCTCTTGAGCAGTTGGTTATAAGGCCTCATATTGTGCCCCTCCTACCAAATTTCCATGGAATGGAGAGTGAGAATCCATATGCTCACATCAAGGAGTTTGAGGAGGTGTGTAATACCTTTAGAGAGGGAGGAGCTTCAATAGACTTGATGAGACTCAAGCTGTTTCCTTTTACTTTGAAGGATAAGGCAAAAATATGGCTTAATTCTTTAAGGCCAAGGAGCATAAGGAATTGGGTTGATCTTCAGGCTGAATTTTTGAAAAAAAATTTTCCCACCCATAGGACCAATGGGTTGAAGAGACAAATCTCAAATTTTTCTGCTAAAGAAAATGAGAAGTTCCATGAATGTTGGGAAAGGTATATGGAGGCCATCAATGCTTGTCCTCATCATGGTTTTGATACATGGCTCTTAGTGAGCTATTTTTATGATGGAATGTCTTCTTCCATGAAGCAAATTCTTGAAACCATGTGTGGGGGAGATTTTATGAGTAAGAATCCTGAAGAAGCCATGGACTTTTTAAGTTATGTGGCTGAGGTGTCAAGAGGATGGGATGAGCCCAACTCAAGAGAGAAAGGAAAGTTTCCCTCTCAACAAACCCAAAATCCAAAGGCTGGAATGTACATGTTGAGTGAAGACGTGGACATGAAAGCTAAAGTGGCAACATTAGCTAGGAGGTTGGAAGAACTTGAGTTGAAAAAGATGCATGAAGTCCAAGCCATTTCCGATACCCAAGTCCATGTCATGCCATGCACCATTTGCCAATCATGTGATCATGTGGTAGATGAGTGCCCAACCATGCCAGCCGTGAGAGAGATGTTAGGTGATCAAGTAAATGTTGTGGGGCAATTTAGGCCCAACAACAGTGCATCCTATGGTAACACCTATAATTCAAGCTGGAGAAACCACCCAAATTTTTCTTGGAAACCAAGGCCACCTCCATACCAACCACAAGGCCAAACCCAAGCACCTCAACAAACCTCTTCAGTGGAGCAAGCCATTGTGAACCTGAGTAAAGTCATGGGTGACTTTGTGGGTGAACAAAAGGCAATCAACTCCCAATTGCATCAAAAGATTGAAAACGTTGAGAGTTCTCAAATTAAGAGAATGGAGGGGATGCAAAATGATCTATCTCAGAAGATAGATAATATTCAGTACTCCATCTCTAGGCTTACCAACCTAAACACAGTGAATGAGAAGGGAAAGTTCCCCTCTCAACCAAGCCAAAATCCCAAGGGTGTTCATGAAGTTGAAACCCAAGATGGTGAGTCTTCAAATTTGAGAGAGGTCAAAGCTGTAATCACTTTGAGGAGTGGGAAGGAGGTTGATCAACCCTTGCCTAACGTGGGGCATGATGAAGAACTCATGTCAAAGAGACCCTTGATTAAAGAGAGCAATAACCAAGAAGAGAAGAGTGGGAAGAAAAGTGCATCCAAATCAAGCATTGAAGAAGAACCAAAGATAGTGATTAAGGAGGATATGATGAAGAAACATATGCCTCCCCCTTTTCCTCAAGCTTTACATGGAAAGAAAGAAATCAAGAATTCATCAGAAATTCTTGAAGTTCTGAGACAAGTGAAGGTGAATATACCCTTACTTGATATGATCAAGCAAGTCCCCACATATGCAAAGTTTCTAAAGGACTTGTGCACAGTCAAGAGAGGGTTATAGGTGACAAAGAATGCATTCCTCACTAAGCAAGTGAGTGCTATCATCCAGAGTAAGTCCCCAGTTAAGTATAAAGATCCGGGATGTCCCACCATATCAGTCAACATTGGAGGGACACATGTGGAAAAAGCTTTACTAGACTTGGGAGCAAGTGTGAATTTGCTCCCATACTCTGTGTATAAGCAACTGGGACTTGGAGGATTAAAGCCCACAACCATGACCCTCTCCTTAGCTGATAGGTCGGTCAAAATCCCAAGGGGAGTGATAGAGGATGTTCTAGTTCAAGTGGACAAATTCTACTATCCTGTGGATTTTGTGGTACTTGATACTGATTCCACTATCAAGGAAGAAAATTATGTACCAATCATTCTAGGGAGGCCTTTCCTAGCTACCTCTAATGCTATCATTAATTGTAGGAATGGGGTGATGCAGCTCACATTTGGAAACATGACATTGGAATTAAACATATTCCACCTATGTAAGAGGCATCTTCACCCTGAAGAGGAGGAAGGATTTGAGGAGGTGTGCTTGATCAACACTTTGGTTGAAGAGCACTATGACAAGAGTTTAGAGGAGAACTTGAATGAAAGCCTGGAAGTGCTTAAAGATGGGTTCCCTGAACCCTCTAATGTGCTAGCCATTATGTCTCCTTGGAAGAGACAGGAAGAGATCTTACCACTGTACAACCAGGAAGACTCACAAGGAGTTGCTGTGGAGGACCCTCCAAAGCTTATTTTATAGCCACTTCCAGTGGATTTGAAGTATGCATACTTGGAGGAAGAAGAGAAATGTCCAGTGGTGGTTTCCTCAACTCTCACTAGTGATCAAGAGGATAGTCTTTTAGGAGTCCTCAGAAAATGTAAGAAAGCCATTGGATGGCAAATTTCTGATCTGAAAGGGATTAGCCCTTTGGTGTGCACCCACCATATCTATATGGAGGAAGATGCAAAACCAGTGAGGCAACCCCAGAGGAGACTGAATCCTCACATGCAAGAGGTGGTGAGGAGTGAAGTTTTGAAGCTACTTCAAGCTGGGATCATATATCCCATCTCAGACAGCTTGTGGGTGAGCCCCACCCAAGTAGTCCCAAAGAAATCTGGAATTACTGTGATCCAGAATGAGAAAGGGGAGGAAGTCTCTACACGTCCTACCTCAGGATGGAGGGTGTGTATAGACTATAGGAGGTTGAATTCAGTGACTAGGAAGGACCATTTTCCATTGCCTTTCATGGACCAAGTCCTTGAGAGAGTCTCAGGACATCCTTTCTATTGTTTTCTAGATGGTTATTCAGGGTACTTCCAAATAGAAATTGATTTGGAAGATCAAGAAAAGACAACCTTCACTTGTCCCTTTGGTACTTTTGCTTATAGGAGAATGCCCTTTGGTCTATGTAATGCTCCTGCAACTTTCCAAAGATGTATGCTAAGCATCTTCAGTGATATGGTGGAACGCATCATGGAAGTTTTCATGGATGACATCACTGTATATGGAAGTTCTTATGAGGAGTGTTTGTTGCATTTAGAAGCTGTTCTCCACAGATGTATTGAGAAAGACCTAGTGCTAAATTGGGAGAAGTGCCATTTTATGGTACAAAAAGGAATTGTCTTAGGACATATCATCTCCAAAAATGGCATTGAGGTAGATAAGGTAAAGGTGGAGCTAATTTTTAAGTTGCCACCTCCCACAAATGTTAAAGGAATTAGGCAATTCCTAGGACATGTCGGGTTCTATAGGAGGTTCATTAAGGATTTCTCAAAAATCTCAAAACCTCTTTGTGAACTCTTGGTAAAGGATGCCAAGTTTGTGTGGGATGAGAAGTGTCAGAGGAGTTTTGAGGAATTGAAACAATTCCTCACAACTGCACCAATAGTGAGAGCCCCAAATTGGAAATTACCTTTTGAGGTAATGTGTGATTCAAGTGATCTTGCTATGGGGGCTGTTTTGGGGCAAAGAGAAGATGGAAAGCCCTGTGTGATTTATTATGCAAGCAAAACTTTGAATGAGGCTCAAAGGAACTACACAACTACTGAGAAGGAGTTGTTGGCAGTAGTTTTTGCCTTGGATAAGTTTCGTGCTTATTTGGTAGGGTCCTCTATAGTGGTGTTCACTGACCATTCTGCTTTGAAATACTTGTTAACCAAGCAGGATGCCAAGGCAAGATTGATAAGATGGATTCTTTTGCTCCAAGAATTCAATCTCCAAATCCGGGATAAAAAGGGGGTAGAAAATGTGGTAGCTGACCACTTGTCCAGACTTGTGATAGCACATGACTCACATGGTCTGCCTATCAATGATGACTTCCCTGAGGAGTCTCTCATGTCAATAGATGTAGCTCCATGGTATTCTCACATTGCAAACTTTTTGGTTACTGGAGAAGTACCAAGTGAGTGGAGTGCCCAAGACAAGAGGCATTTCTTTGCTAAGATCCATGCCTATTATTGGGAGGAACCTTTTCTTTTTAAATATTGTGCGGATCAAATCATAAGGAAATGTGTTCCTGAGCAAGAGCAATCAGGAATTCTTTCCCATTGCCATGATAGTGCATGTGGAGGTCATTTTGCCTCCCAGAAAACAGCTATGAAAGTGATCCAATCAGGCTTTTGGTGGCCCTCTCTTTTCAAGGATGCCCACTCTATGTGCAAGGGATGTGATCGGTGTCAAAGGCTTGGTAAGCTAACACGCCGAAATATGATGCCCTTGAACCCCATCTTAATAGTGGATATCTTTGATGTCTGGGGGATAGACTTCATGGGACCATTTCCAATGTCGTTTGGACATTCCTACATTTTGGTGGGAGTGGATTATGTCTCTAAGTGGGTAGAAGCAATCCCATGTAGGAGCAATGATCATAAGGTGGTTCTTAAATTCCTCAAGGACAACATCTTTGCAAGATTTGGAGTGCCAAAGGCTATTATAAGTGATGGAGGAACCCACTTTTGCAATAAACCTTTTGAGACTCTTCTAGCCAAGTATGGGGTTAAGCACAAGGTAGCTACACCTTATCACCCTCAAACAAGTGGCCAAGTTGAGTTAGCCAACCGTGAGATCAAGAATATATTGATGAAGGTGGTGAATGTGAATAGGAAGGATTGGTCTATTAAGCTCCTGGATTCCTTATGGGCTTATAGGACCGCTTACAAGACCATTCTTGGAATGTCTCCCTATCGCCTTGTTTATGGCAAAGCGTGTCATCTTCCAGTAGAGATTGAATATAAAGCATGGTGGGCAATCAAAAAGCTCAACATGGATTTGACAAGAGCCGGGTTAAAGAGATGTTTGGATTTGAATGAATTGGAGGAAATGAGGAATGATGCATACCTCAATTCAAAATTTGCAAAAGCAAGATTGAAAAAATGGCATGATCAATTGGTAAATCAGAAGAATTTGACCAAGGGACAAAGAGTTTTGCTTTATGACTCTAAACTTCATCTCTTTCCAGGAAAATTGAAATCCAGGTGGACGGGTCCTTTCATAGTTCATCAAGTGCATCCCAACGGAGTGGTGGAAGTATTCAATCCCACAGGCAATCAAACCTTCAAAGTCAATGGCCATCGTCTCAAGCCATTCATAGAGCCTTACAGTACAGACAAGGAGGAGATCAACCTCCTTGAACCACAGCAACTCTGAGGGAAAACAGGGTTTCATGGACTAAATAAGTTCATGAATTTTTTGTTATAGTTTTATAGTTATATCATTATTTTTATTTCTTTTGATTATAATTCTTGCTCAAACTTAGTTTATTTTGTCTTAATTCAAGTCAATTTTGTGTTAAATTTTAGAAAAAAATCAATAAAAATGTGGAGAACTCTTCAAAAGCAAGACAGGGGAGCAAAACAAAGGGAAAAGACCACTCCAATTCAAGGTGCGAAATTTTCGCACGATGGTATTCAAGGTGCGAAAATTCAAAACAAAGTGTGAATTCCCTAAATGTAATTTTCGCACACCCCTGTTCAAGGTGCGAAAATTTTCGCACCGTGCGAAATTCCCTCCTGGCACACGAGTGCCATTTTCGCACACCTCAAGCCAAATTTCGCACCGTGCGAAACAAGGTGCGAAATTTTCGCACAGTGCGAAATTGAGTGCGAAATGCTAACCAAGGTGCGAATTCCTCAGTCCAAAGGGTGGGAATTTCGCACACCTCAATCCAAGGTGCGAAATTTCCAGTCCAAGGTGCGAAAATTTCGCACGGTAAAATTTTAAGCTCCAAAAATTTCAAACTGACTTTTAAACTCAAAATTTTACCCCCGAAATTGTGCCTAACGTCCAAAAACGACTTTTCGGTTGCCTTGGAAATTTTTAAACATCAAAACCCCCCCAAACCCCATTCCTATATAAACCCTTGAAGCCCAGAAACTGAAAAGACTAGCCCGCGCACCAGCTGAGAGCTTCTGGAACCCCGAACAGCCACCTCGCTTCATTTCGGCCATGGCAAAGACTAGAGGAGGCCTTTCCGCCTCCCCATCATCACCGACGCCTCGACCACAGCAATCCACCATGGGAGGCGCCGCTTCGCCACCTGTTCAGGACCCGGCCATTCCCCCATCTGAGGGGGGAACCCCTTCTCAGCGCCGATACCCCACCAGGAGGCCACCCACTGACCCTGTGCCACCTGCCGACCAAGCCAAGAGGCCTGCTTTCTCGGCCACCTACGAAGAGAACCAAGTTCTCGGGTCCTGGAGAGCCATCCCAGGCACCTCAGGCAGAGCCGCCTACAGAGGAATCTCAGATTCCTGTGGGATTCCTCTCGAGACCGTCATCAGGCGTCCTATGATCGCCGGACCACCGATAGAGGGCAACCTGGATTGCAGAGATCGATCCTTCCACTCCGAGACCTACTTTGATATAGAGGCCCTCAGACAGCAGCCAGAGCTCAGAGATTCATTCCGACTGCTGCAGAGGTATCACATGGAGCATCTTCTCACTCCTAGGCAATTCTATTATCCCAGAGTAGTTCTAGATTTTTATCAATCTATGACTACTCGAGGCCTCCGCAATCCTACTCTCATCCAATTTACCATAGATGGACGCCAGGGTGCCATTGGAGCTCGCCACATTGCTGAGGCCCTCCGTATACCTTATGAGCCTGTGATTCAGGCAGACTTCAGGGAGTGGTCCTCATTCTCTCAGAGGGACATGGTCCGTATTTTGTCCAGGGGGACTTCTACAGCCTCAGTGTTGACTAGGAGAGAGCTTCCATCTGGGATGCTCCTTATTGATGTGCTCCTGCGTGCCAACATCTTCCCACTTCAGCATAAAGTTCAGAGGAGAGGAGCTATACTTGAGGCATTATTTAGGATTTCTGAGGGCTATTACTTCGGCCCTCATCATTTGATTATGACTTCTCTTCTTCATTTTGAAGAGAAAGTCCATCAGAAGAAGCTTCAGAGGGCAGATGTCATCCCATTATTATTTCCGAGGCTCCTCTGCCAGATTTTAGAGCACCTGGGCTATCCTGAAGAGCCCCGCCTTGAGAGGCGCCGCCATTGCCGAGAGGACTTCTCTCTCGACAAATGGCATCACTTGGCAGCCTACTTTGCACCTCAGGGAGCCCCAGCTGTGCCTGCACCTCCAGAGCTACCCCGAGATGAGCAGCTACCTCAGGCCCAGCAGGATGAGATTCTCACAGAGACCACACCTCCTGCCCCTGCAGCACACCCCTCAGTGCATATGCCTGAGGCTATACATCCTACTTCTCCTATCACTCAGGGTGCTCCACCAGTCATGCCAGCTACCCCAGCACCTCCTCCTTCATCTGAGCCCACTGTAACCGTTTCTCTTACGGAATTCAGAGGCTTAGTGCATTCATTGCAGACACTGAGCACTGCTCAGGATTCTCTTATCCAGCAGATGGCCACTATTCGTGCACACCAGGATCAGATCATTGCTACTCAGGCCCAGCATACCACGATCCTTCATCAGATCCAGCAGCATCTGAGTATGCAGACACCTCTTGGGCATGATAGGTCTGCACCATCCGAGCCTCTAGTGCCAGATGAGGAGATCTTACCAGCTGAGCAGCCCATACCAGAGGAGGAGATCAGAGCAGAGCCATCACATGACCCCACTCATATCTGATCTTTTTATGTTTTACTTGCTTTTTATATTAGACTTGTAAATCCCATCTTTTTCATGTTTATAAACTGGGATTGGATGTATTACTTGAACATCATGCATTGTATATTTCTTTTCCAAGTAATATATATATATATATATATATATATATATATATCCTTTTTGATTATATTCCCTTTTCTCATTACTCTTTTGTCTTTGGAACATGTGGTTTAAGGTATTCCATACCTCCTATACACTCAGACTTTGTCTCACTCAGGAGGTACCACTTCCTCCCTTTATTTTTAATCGCTCTTGAAACATTGAGGACAATGTTCAGCTTGGTTGGGGGGAGAGTTGAGAAAGGAAGTTTTGTTGTTAATACTAAGTTATTTTGGTAATTTAGTTGATTTTTGCTTAAAGTTTTAAAATTTTTAAAAGTTTTTTGAATCATTCTCTATGGTTGTTAAAGATAATTTCTCAAAAATAAAATAGGATAAGTCGAGTTTTAACTTAATTATTTAAGTCTTAGAGTTTGTTTTATGCTTTCAAAGTTGATAATCTATTGAAGCCTCTTTGATTTCGAACTTTTTTCTTCCATTTCAAGCTTTACACACACCGTGCACATTAGATCCCGGATATATGATGTAAAACTTTCTCACCTTCTAAGCTTAGGAAAATTTTGACTTGGTTCATTACTTAACCTCTCTTTAATAGTGTTGGGACACCTCATAAAGACCAATGAGTCTTTGAAAAAAAAAAAAAAAAGAAGAATAAGCTTCTATTCTTTCCTTGAAACCTAAGCATGATCCGAAGGGGTGGCGAAAGCCTTTAAAACCCGATGCCCTAAACCTTGATTGGTTGGGAGTCATCGATCCTCTGCTTGCTACATAGGTGAATTGGTTAAGTTTAGTGAGTAAAAAGAATTGTGAATAAGAAGGTGCGTTCCTAACCTATTAAGAGTTGGTTAATTTTGCCAATGTTCGAGAAAAGCTTAGGTTGGAGGGAGAGGATAGTTGTACATACTATATCCGGAAGCTAATCTCATTAACACTTAGCTTATTATGGAAGAGTTTGATTTGGAACCTTGAGAGTAGAGATTCTTTTGATACTTAATTGCATAATCTCCACTCTTTGTACTTTTTGTTTAAGTTTTAGCTTTGACAACTCCTATTGCATTTTGAATCTTCATATCTTTAGTTCACCATGTGAGATGTGTTTTGATATCAGTCATGCCACTCAATTATTTTTTGGAATGATTTGCATGACCTCTTTTATGTATATTATTACGTTTGCTTAGTTTTTCTCTCCTTAATTGCTAAGGGACTAGCAATATGTCGGTTGGGGGGAGTGATTACTACTCAAAACATGCTATTTTGTAGCTTGTAATTAGCTCTTTTAAACACCCTTGAGTAGTAATTATTACCTTTTAACTCAATTAACATGTTAGGGACCCTTGCAATCGTTTCTAACAATTGTGTTAAGTTTTGGTGCTTTTTGATAGCTTTATGCTCACCAAAGCAATTTAAGAATGAGGGAGAGCTATATATAGTTCATGGCAAAGCTTTTGGAAAGCTCAAATTTATGAAGAAACCAAACTTTGGAGCCTCATAATCCTTTGCCTTAGTCAAAGTATGCAAGGAAAGAGCAATGGAGAAGAAGAAAAACAGGGTAAGGAAAACAAGGGACACAGCTGCAGTCTTCCTTCACACTTTTGGAGCACTCTCCGAAGTCCATTTTCTACATGCTATATACCATTTCAAAGCTCAGAAAGTCAAGAATCCAACGATTCAAACCATGTACGATTTGGATCTGAAATGAGGAAGATATGGCCTTTGGAAGACAACTGCATCAAGCTGAGGGACAATTTCGCACAGTGCGAAATTGGAACTCCAACGTGTGAAATGTAAAAATGGATGGCAGCTGTGTAGTCGTGGTGAAGCCAGCATGTGAAGTTGATTTTGCAACTTGGGAACTTAGATCTCAACGTGCGAAAGTGAATTTTAAGTTGCGAAATCAACTTGCAAAATTTTCGCAAGTCACCATGCAACGTGCGAAAATTGGATATTTTTGCCGACTCTTTTTCTTCTGATATTTTTGTGTCTAAATTTCCATTTTCTCCTTGTATTCAGCCACTCATGTAATTCCTTAGCTAGGAAGTATCCAAGGAAGGGTAAAATTACCTTCCTATATAAACTCTCTTGTAAACACTGAAAAAACACTCTCGGGAAGCTTTCTCCAGGAGACCAACTTATGTAAATTTGACACTTAGTGAAATACAGAGATCTCTTTTGCTTTCTTTTTCTCCCTACTATTTACTATTTTCTTGGAAGCCAAACAGCCTCTGAGGATGTTTTCCCAGAGGATGAGAGGCTAAACTTATAGTTTCTTGGAGTAAAGGAAGCTAGGTGAAAAGTCCAGATTAAAAGGTGGAAAGTTTCCGTGCATTAAATTCAGGTAGTTGGAGTCCATAAATGGCTTCTAAATCCAAAGTTTTGCTTTAAATCCCTTAGAATCACTTTGACTGGCCAATACATGGTAAGCTTCAGGTCTCTGTGGATGCTTATTGCTAGATCCATATCAGTCCATTAGTTATCATGTACGAGCCATTGGAAAGTGATTCAAGGTGATAACCCATAGTGTCTTAAGCCATTAATGGACCTTGACTACCATCTCTATTGACTTTTTATGGATTAAATCTTCATTGTCAAACCTATACCGGTTCGGGAAATAACTATAGGTTAAATCCCCAATGCGAGGAGAAAAATCCGGAATTTTCCACTTTGCATCCTGAACTTGAACCTAGCAACCTTTAGCTCCGGGAGACTTTCTTTCTTCCATTTTTACTTAGTTCTATGTGAGTTTAGTTTCAATCACCACTTTCAAAACAATTTTATTTTCTTTTAAACTTTCAAGTTTGTGCTAAAGGAAATCATCAGACTCAATTTCTAATTTAGAGTCTGTCACTGATAGAGTGAAAACCCATCCCTGAGTTCGACCCTAGAACTGCTATACTATAGTAGCTTTGCTACGCCAGTATAAGGTCATAGGATTTATAAATATTTTTTATTAAAAGACCCGGCTGGGCATGAATCAATGATCAAACCCATACCCTTGTGTACAAGATGTAATAAATAGAAAAATCTCATGAGCCATGGACCTAAAGGTAACCAAAGAAAATGTCGATGGAGAAACAAGAGAAAGGATAAGTGGTCAAACCATCATTGAAACATGTGAATGATGTGAAGAAGGAATCAAATCAGAAATGTGTATCAATATGTAGGAAATGAATAAAAGGTGGAACAAAGATCTGGAAAGAGGTGATGAGATACAAAAGAAGACGATGAGAAAGTGGAATGAATGATGATCAACCCATATTAGTACAATAAAGGAAAGTCATATCACCAAGGATGGAATGGTGGATAAGACAATGATCCGGAGACCCTAGTAAAAGGTCGCTCATCTCTCATACCTAATACATTTCTACCATGATCCAAGAAGCATAGGATCTCATAGAACTCTTACGTGAACCCTCAACACTCCAAATGCATAGCAAGAGTGGCTCAAGGAGTGAAATCTCATAAAAATCTCACAATAATCCACAATGACAAATGTACCCAATAAATAGACCTTAAAAGGTGACATAAGTGCCCAATGGAGCAAGGTACCATATACGAACATATCATTGCACTTTTTTTTATATATTTTATATATATATATATATATATATATATATATATATTGAATGTGCATGCTCTGATCATCAATAAATCGAACTCCGATGGTAAAGATAAAAGGAATGAATAGACTTTCTCAAATCACTGATGAATACATAAACCCCATCCCATGAGACAACCTCTCAAACTAAAATCTCTGAATCAATGCCAAATGATGGGATGAATGGAGTGATATGACTGCCCTCTTTGCACCAAGATGTGAAGAATCATCAACCTAAGGAAGATAAGAGATAAGATGAAGCAAATAATGATAAAAGCAAGAAAGAGAATGAAAATGTGATGATAGTAAAATAGAACAAATAGGGTGATAAGGAGATGGTAACAAGAATGAGAAGATAGGCCTATAAGTCTAAAGCTCATGAGACTTTCCTACAAAAGCATGCATATAAATCAAAGGGCCCCAACCCAAGTGTAGAAATGGTAATCAAGGCTATAATAAAGAAAAAAGGCTTTAACGTACAACGTGAAGCTCAATGGGCTAGAAACTATCTAATATATAGATAGAGGTGATAAAGTGTAAGGCTAACTGAAATGATGGCCACCCATCCTGCAGCCATGGTCTCAAATGTAATACTTCTTTAGCTGATCCACATTTGTAGGGTCTGAGAACTGGTCTCTATCCAGATATGTCAATCATATTTCCTCTCTAGGGTTAACTCTCTAATGACAAGTGGTGTATTTCAAGTAAGTCCCTAAGGTCTCCTGGAATAGATGAATCTCCATGACTATAAATGGGCTAACATCGTCCTCAAAGATATCATCAACATAAGTGGAATGTCCCAACATAAATAAATTGAATCTCTCTTGAACTCTCAACAATGAAGATCTTAAGCATATCAAGAGAGTGAACTATCTCTGGCTAATCTATGCTAACCATCCAACTATCATCCAATACATTCATCTCATGCTCATCATGAAGAAAACCATGTCAATCAAATCTCCTATCTTAGAGGAAAAACTAATATCCTCTATAAGAACTCTCATCTGATAAACTTTGACTTAGAATCCACTAAACTCATCATATGTTCGATGTCATCCTCAACAATGTCACTGGCTAATTGGGTGATGGGGGTGAGAGGCAATGAATCACCCGACATCTCATCCTGATTTAGATGTTATCTATCTCACTATCCATCAATCCTTTGGCTCAAACCTGCTAATGTCTCCTGAATAGAGTCATGGTGACAATAAGTCAATCAATTGTAACATACTGAGAATCCATACCTGAGTGCTCTGAAACCCTAATCTAAGAAGTCGAATTCAAACCAAAACGAATAATGATTCATGCCCAATTGGTGTCTCGGCTGATTCGTGTTCAGCTGGTGCTCCTTGATTGAGGGAGTAATCAACAAAATTTATAACCTATAACACCATACACTAGGGTAGCAAAGAAAAAGCTACTATAGTATAGTGGCTCTAGGATCGGTCACTGGGAATGATTAACAAGCTATCAATGATACCAATTCAAAGTAAATTGGTCTTGTTTCATTTCAAGTTTAGCTTAATAAAACATAAACTTTGATAGGAAAAGGTTTAGAATTAAACTAACTAACATAACAAATATTTGGAATAACTTAGGAAGAAAAGCATTCCTTGGAGAGTTAGGTTCACTGGGGTGGTTCCTCATGCAAAAGACATGGCTCCGGTCAGATGGTTCCTTTCCTCGCGTTAGAGATTCAACATATAGTTAATTCTCTAACCGGTGTTGTACAGATACATCCTTCAATTAGATTTCACTTTAATTCTCTCACTGATACAACTTGCAATGGTTTAAGCCTCTCACTAAGCCTTAACCATTCAAGGTGATCTTTAACCTTGGATTACCCATCAAAAGCTCGCAAGAGATAACTAATGGATGTCTCCTTGGAGTCCAAAAGCTTACCAAGTGTTGGCTATTCTAGAAAATCCTACCCTAAAGTCACCTCCCAGAGGCTCGCAAGAGGTAAACTAGTGCATTTCCATGGTTGGAAATCACTTGCCTTACCAAGTGTTGGCCCAGGTGACTCTAAGGTGTTTTAAGTTAACTAAAAACATAGAAATCACTAAAGGATTTCACTTCCTCTTCATTACTAGCTAAAACCACAAAGCTTTGCATTCTTGCACTTGGAACCTTCCCCGGCAACCTTAGCTCCAATGAATTAGAGGTTTAGTTACTCATTCTCTGGGGAAAACTCCTCAGAGAGTTCATAACTTAGTAATAAATAAAAAATACAAAGTGAGAAGGTAAGGCAGTAGAAAGAACTGAACTTTACTTGCTTACCCAAAACTTTACAAAAGGATCTCCTCCTCGAGAACAGGCTCCCGAGAGGTATATATATGAACATAATATAAAACTAATTATTACATAGATATTTTCTCTTTTTACTAACTTAAAAGCTAAGGAATCTTGTAATTGGTGGCTTACAAGGAGTATTTTGGGATTTAGACAACAAAAATCTAATGGAAAATATCTCCCAATGTCGGTAGCAAATATCGGGAGGCTTCAGGAACCATTTCGCAAGAGAAAATGGTGTCTGCGAGATTTCGCAGACACTCAAGAGGGCTGCGAAATAATTTCGCAACACCAAGCTATCTTCGCAGGGCTGCGAAGTTGGCTTCCACCTTGAGGTTCCCAGCTTCCCTCTCGCGGTATATGTCAGGCAACTTCAGAAGGAAATACACCCTACTGTACAAAAAGGCTGCGGAATCACTTCGCAACAAAAGGGTGATTTCGCAGCACTTTGCAAAATGCTTCCTTCAGCTGGGGAGTGATTGGCTTGTAATGGCTGCAACTTCTTCATTTCAACTCTGAATTGCACACCGTTTGAAGCATTGGATTGTTGACTTCCTGAGCTTTGAAATGGTATATAGCATGTATCATTTGGACTTTAGAAAGTTCTCCAAAAGTGGCTGCTACTACTATCATCAAGAATATGCTTCATGGCAGATTCTCTTTGCTTTTTCTCCTTGCAATCCGGATTTACTCTTGGAAAATGACTTCTAAGCTTTGCCCAAGATTCCTCATAAATCTCCTCAGTCTTGACTTGCTTTGGTGATCAAATTACTAACAAAAACACCAAAACTTACACAAAGTGATTAAAATTGCTTTAAAGGATCCTTAACATGCCAATTGAGTTAAAAGGCCTAAACTACTACTCAAAAGTGTTTAAAAGGATTAATTATAGGCTATCAAATAGCACTTTTTGAGTAGTAATCACTCCCCCCAACCGACATATTGCTAGTCCCTTAGCAATATAGGAGAGAAAAATGAAAATAAATAGCAAACTAATCTAAAATTTACAACATCATGCTGATCAAAAATTAATTCTCAAGTGGCATGATGATCTAATTCTCTCATGAAACATTAAAGAAATACAAACCCAAATTTCAACAAGAGTCATAACAAACTATGTTAAACACTGTCAATCAAGGGAATGCATTATGCAAACTGAAGTTTTAAAATCATTTCCACTTTCTAAGAACCAAACTTTAATCTTCCACAAAAATCTATGTGTATTGGTTCCTTAGCTTCCGAGAATAATATGTTAAACTAATCTCTCCCCCCCAACCTATCTCTTTTCAACACTTAGCAAACTGACCATAATCAATAAGAAAAGAACACACCTTTTTTTTTTTTTTTTTTTAAGGCAGCTTAATGGGGTACTCTTTCTAACTTGTCCATGTAATGGGGGTCCATCGATGACTCCCAACCAATTAAGGTTTAGGGCACCAAGCTTTAAGGATCTTTCAACCACTAACTCCTCGGATTTTTCCCCGGACTTTTAAGAATGAATTTCTAATACCCATGCATCTACCATCTGCTAACTCTACCTATTCACCCTTGTAACGAGCAACTTGAGGTCGGTGACTTCCCAAACCAATTAAGGCTAGGGCACCAGGCTTTTTAAAGATTTTCAACCATAACCCTCAGAACCTTGCTCGGGTTTCAAGGCGCAAGCAAACACTTTCTTTATCAAAGGCTCATTGGACTTTGCAGGTCTG
>JBAPGN010002255.1:42072-63804 GCA_037355405.1 Vitis amurensis
CTTGATTGGTTGGGAGTCATCGATCCTCTGCTTGCTACATAGGTGAATTGGTTAACTTTAGTGACTAAAAAGAATTGTGAATAAGAAAGGTGCGTTCCTAACCTATTAAAGAGTTGGTTAATTTTGCCATTGTTCGAGAAAAGCTTAGGTTGGAGGGTGAAGATAGTTGTATATACTATATCTGGAAGCTAATCTCGTTAACACTTAGCTCATTATGGAAGAGTTTGATTTGGAGCCTTGAGAGTAGAGATTCTTTTGATACTTAATTGCATAATCTCCACTCTTTGTACTTTTTGTTTAAGTTTTAGCTTTGACAACTCCTATTGCATTTTGAATCTTCATATCTTTAGTTCACCATGTGAGATGTGTTTTGATATCAGTCATGCCACTCAATTATTTTTTTGGAATGATTTGCATGACCTCTTTTATGTATATTATTACGTTTGCTTAGTTTTTCTCTCCTTAATTGCTAAGGGACTAGCAATATGTCGGTTGGGGGGAGTGATTACTACTCAAAACATGCTATTTTGTAGCTTGTAATTGACTCTTTTAAACACTCTTGACTAGTAATTATTACCTTTTAACTCAATTAGCATGTTAGGGACCCTTGCAATCGTTTCTAACAATTATGTTAAGTTTTGGTGCTTTTTGATAGCTTTATGCTCACCAAAGCAATTTAAGAATGAGGGAGAGCTATATATATAGTTCATGGCAAAGCTTTTGGAAAGCTCAAATTTATCAAGAAACCAAGCTTTGGGGCCTCATAATCCTTTGCCTTAGTCGTTCAAAGTATGCAAGGAAAGAGCAATGGAGAAGAAGAAAAACAGGGTAAGGAAGACAGGGGACACAGCTGCAGTCTTCCTTTGCACTTTTGGAGCACTTTCCGAAGTCCATTTTCTACATGCTATATACCATTTCAAAGCTCAGAAAGTCAACAATCCAAGGATTCAAACCATGTACGATTTGGAGATGAAATGAAGAAGATATGGCCTTCGGAAGACAATTGCATCAAGCTGAGAGACAATTTCGCACTGATGCGAAATTGGAACTCCAACGTGCGAAATGTAAAAGTGGATAGCAGCTGTGTAGCCGTGGTGAAGCCAGCATGTGAAGTTGATTTTTCAACTTGGGAACTTAAATTTCAATGTGCGAAAGTCAATTCTAAGTTGTGAAATCAACTTGCGAAATTTTCGCAAGTCACCATGCAACGTGCGAAAATTGGATATTTTTGCCAACTCTTTTTCTTATGATATTTTTGTGTCTAAATTTCCATTTTCTCCTTGTATTCAGCCACTCATGTAATTCCTTAGCTAGGAAGTATCCAAGGAAGGGTAAAATTAGCTTCCTATATAAACTCTCTTGTAAACACTGAAAAAACACTCTCGGGGAGCTTTCTCCAGGAGACCAACTTATGTAAATTTGATACTTAGTGAAATACAGAGATATCCTTTGCTTTCTTTTTCTCTCTACTATTTTCTATTTTCTTGGAAGCCAAACAGCCTCTGAGGATGTTTTCCCAGAGGATTACAGGCTAAACCTATAGTTTCTTGGAGTAAAGGAAGCTAGGTGAAAAGTCCAGATTAAAAGGTGGAAAGTTTCCGTGCATTAAATTCAGGTAGTTGGAGTCCATAAATGGCTTCTAAATCCAAAGTTTTGCTTTAAATCCCTTAGAATCACTTTGACTGGCCAATACATGGTAAGCTTCAAGTCTCTGTGGATGCTTATTGCTAGATCCATATCAGTCCATTAGTTATCATGTACGAGCCATTGGAAAGTGATTCAAGGTGATAACCCATAGTGTCTTATGCCATTAATGGACCTTGACTACCATCTCTATTGACTTTTATGGATTAAATCTTCATTGTAAAACCTGTACCGGTTCGGGAAATAACTATAGGTTAAATCCCCAATGCGAGGAGAAAAATCCGGAATTTTCCACTTTGCATCCTGAACTTGAACCTAGCAACCTTTAGCTCTGGGAGACTTTCTTTCTTCCATTTTTACTTAGTTCTATGTGAGTTTAGTTTCAATCACCACTTTCAAAACAATTTTATTTTCTTTTAAATTTCAAGTTTGTGCTAAAGGAAATCATCAGAATCAATTTCTAATTTAGAGTCTGTCACTGATAGAGTGAAAACCCATCCCTAAGTTCGACCCTAGAACTGCTATACTATAGTAGCTTTGCTACGCTAGTATAAGGTCATAGGATTTATAAATATTTTTGATTAAAAGACCCGGCTGGGCATGAATCACTTACCTACTTGTTTTGATTGTTTATATTCTTCTAATTTTTCTTACATCCCAAACAAGCTCTGAGGAAGTTTCCTCAGAGAATGAGTGGCTAGACTTTTAGTTCCTTGGAGCTAAGGTTTCCGGGAAAGGTACCAAGTGCAAGAATTTATAGCTTTGTGGTTTCAGCCATTAATGAAGAGAAAGTGTGATCCTTTAATGATTTCTATGTTTTTTTTAGTTAACTTAAAACACCTTCAATTCACTTGAGCCAACACTTGGTAAGGCAAGTGATCTCCGTCCATGGAGATACACTAGTTTACCTCTTGCAAGCTTTTGGGAAGTGACTTGAAGGTAGGATTTTCTAGAATTTCCAAAACTTGGTAAGCTTTTGGACTCCAAGGAGACATCCATTAGTTATCTCTTGCGAGCTTGAGAAGGGAAGTCCAAAGTTAAAGATCACCTTGAATAGAAAATGCTAGGTGAGAGGCACGAGCCATTGCAAGTTGCATCAGTGAGAGGGAATTAGAGCTGAAATCCATTCAAATGATACATCTGTACAACACCGGTTAGAGAATTGACTATACGTTAATTCTCTAATGCGAGGAAATGAACCAACTGACCGGAGCTCTGTTTTTGCATAAGGAACCTCCCCTGTGAACCCAAACCTCCAAGGAATGTTTTTCTTCATAAGTAATTTCCATTACTTTCTTTTTAGTTAGCTTGAAATAAAACCTCGTTTAAACAAAGTTTGTGTTTTATTTCTTAAGCTAACCTTGAAATGAAAAAGCACCAATTTAACTTTGAATTGGTATCAGTTGTGAGTTGAAAACCCTTCCCAGAGAACGATCCTAGAGCCACTATGTTATATTAGCTAAAGCTATCCTAATACATGGTAATATAGGTTATAAATTTTGTTGATTACTCCCTCAATCAAAGAGCACCAGCTGGACATGAATCAGTTGAGACACCAATTGGGAACAAATCAGTCTACTTAAAGTCCTCATGAGATGTAAGAAGGCAATAGGGTGGCAAATTTATGATCTAAAATGGATCAGCCCTTTAGTCTGTACCCATCATATATACATGGAAGAAGAAGCTAAGCCAGTTCGTCAACCTCAGAGAAGCTTGAACCCTCACATGCAAGAGGTAGTTCGAGCTGAAGTTCTTAAGCTACTTTAGACTGGTATTATTTACCCCATATCAGATAGATGGGTGAGTCTTACGCAAGTCGTGCCAAAGAAATCAAGGATCACGGTGGTGCAAAATGATAAGGGAGAAGAAGTTTCTACATGCCTCACTTCAGGTTGGAGGGTGTGTATTGATTATAGAAAGTTGAATGTTGTAACAAGGAAGGACCAATTCCCATTGCCGTTTATTGATCAAGTGCTTGAGAGGGTCTCTGGCCATCCATTCTACTATTTTTTTGATGGTGTTGAAGACCAGGAGAAGACCACTTTCACATGTCCATTTGGAACCTACGCATACAAAAGAATGCCTTTCGGCTTATGCAATGCACCCGCAACATTCCAAAGATGCATGTTAAGCATTTTCAGTGATATGGTGGAGCGTATTATGGAAGTCTTTATGGACGATATCACTATATATGGAAGTGTGTTTGACGAATGCTTAGTCAACTTGGAAGCCGTTCTGAACTGATGCATTGAGAAAAACTTGGTGCTTAACTGGGAGAAATTTCATTTCATGGTACACCAAGGGATTGTCCTTGGGCATATTATCTGAAAGCAAGGCATTGAAGTGGACAAAGCAAAGGTTGAACTTATTGTCAAGTTGTCAGTGCCAACAATTGTCAAAGGAGTAAGGCAATTCCTTGGCCATACTGGGTTCTATAGCAGGTTTATCAAAGATTTCTCTAAACTTGCAAGACCTCTTTGTGAACTATTGGTAAAGGATGCTAAATTCGTATGGGATGATCAATGTTTACGGAGTTTTGAAGAACTAAAGCTATTTCTGATGACCAGTGATTACTACCCAAAAAGTGTTATTTTGCACCTTTAATTCATTATGTTTTAAGCACTTTTGTGTAGTAGTTCTCCATCTTTATTCCAATTGGCATGTTAAGGACCTAGCAATGACTTCTAATCATATTTGTGTCTAGTTTTAGTATGTTGACAGCTTTTTGGATCATTAAACCAAGCCAAGTAAAGGAGTGAAGCAAAGAGGAAAAACAAGCAAAGTGAAGAAAATAGAGGCCAGCAGCTGCAGTCTTCCTTCACACTTTTGGAGCACTTTCCGAAGTCCATTTTCTATATTCTATATACCATTTCAAAGCTCAGGAAGTCAATAATCCAACGCTTTAAACCGTGTACGATTTGGAGCTTAAATGAGGAAGATATGGCCTTCGGGAAGACAACTGCTCCAGGCTTGTGCGAAATTCGCACAACACCTTCCAAATTCGCACCAGCCCATGCGTGGTGCGAATTCTCCTCTATTTTTGCTGACTCCACTTTAGATCTTTTCTTATGTATTTTTTGAAGTAATTTTCTTTCTTATCCTTGTAACTAACCAATCACAAGCTTTGCTTTTGTAAAGACTATATAAGGGGTGGAAATCACCTCTCGAACGAGAACTAACATAGGTGTTACATTTTACACTTAGTAAAATACAAAGCTCTCTCGTTTTCCTTTTCTCTCTACTATTTTCTTTTTCTTGGAAGCCAAACAACCTCTGAGGATGTTTTCCCAGAGGATGAGAAGCTAAACTTTTAGTTTCTTGGAGTGAAAGAAGCTAGGTGAAAAGTCCAGATGCTAAAGTGGAAAACTCTCGTGCGTTAAATACAGGTAGTTGGAGTTCATAAATGGCTTTTAAATCTAAAGTTTTGCTTTAAATCCCTTAGAATCACTTTGAATGGCCAATACATGGTAAGCTTCAGGTCTCTGTGGGATGCTTATTGCTAGATCCATATGAGTCCATTAGTTATCGTGTACGAGCCATTGGAAAGTGGCTCAAGGTGAAGACCCACAGTGTCTAAAGCCATTAATGGAACTTGACTACCATTTCTATTGACTTTTTATGGATTAAATCTTCATTGTTAAACCTATACCGGTTCGGTATAGGTTAAATCCCCAATGTGAGGAGAAAAATCCAGAATTTCCCACTTTGCATTTTGAACTTGATCCTAGCAACCTCTAGCTCTGGGAGACTTTCTTTCTTCCATTTTTACTTAGTTTTATGTTAGTTTAGTTTCAAATACCTTTCAAAACAAATTTTATTTTCTTTTAAACTTTAAGTTTTTGATAAAGGAAATCATTAAATTCAATTTCTAATCTTGAGTATATCACTGGTAGAATGAAAACCCATCCCAGAGTTCGACCCTAGAGCCACTATGCTATAGTAGCTTTGCTACGCTAGTATGAGGTCATAGGTTTATAAATGTTTTTTATTAAATGACCCGACTGGATTTTCACGGAATCAAAATGGCGCCGTTGCCGGGGATGGTGCCACGATATAGTGATACAACCTTTTAGAGGCTACTTGTGATTTCCATCACAAGTTAGGTGAATTTCTTTTTCACTAACTTCATTTCCTTTCTTTTAATTGTAGAATTCCTTTTGTTTTCTTTCTAACCTTAACTTTTTTCTAGTTTTCTTTTGTTTTTGTTGTCTTTGTTTTGTTTTCAGGTAAGTTGTAACTTGCGCATGCCCTATTGGATTCGGGACCAAGAGGGAAGATTAGTAAGGATTGAGAATCCTCAGGACACAGAGTTGGATATCTGTGTAAACATCATGGACCCTCCACAAGAGGATCAGAATTCTCAACACGGTCAAGGGGGTAATCCAAATGCATATCTATCCATGAGGGATAGAATGCACCCACCAAGGATGAGTGCACCCTCATGCATTGTACCTCCTCTTGAGCAGTTGATTATAAGGCCCCATATTGTGCCCCTCCTACCAAATTTCCATGGAATGGAGAGTGAGAATCCATATGCCCACATCAAGGAGTTTGAGGAGGTTTGCAATACTTTTAGAGAGGGAGGAGCTTCAATAGACTTGATGAGACTCAAGCTATTCCCTTTTACTTTGAAGGACAAGGCAAAAATATGGCTTAATTCTTTAAGGCCAAGGAGCATAAGGAATTGGGTTGATCTTCAGGCCGAATTTTTGAAGAAATTTTTCCCCACCCATAGGACCAATGGGTTGAAGAGACAAATCTCAAACTTTTCTGCAAAAGAAAATGAGAAGTTCCATGAATGTTGGGAAAGGTATATGGAGGCCATCAATGCTTGTCCTCATCATGGCTTTGATACATGGCTCTTGGTGAGCTATTTTTATGATGGGATGTCTTCCTCCATGAATCAAATTCTTGAAACCATGTGTGGGGGAGATTTTATGAGTAAGAATCCAAAAGAAGCCATGGACTTTTTAAGTTATGTATCTGAAGTAACAAGAGGATGGGATGAGCCCAACTCAAGGGAAATGGGAAGGATGAAAGCTCCTGTAAATCCAAAGGGTGGTATGTACATGTTAAGTGAAGACATGGACATGAAAGCTAAGGTGGCAACAATAGCAAGGAGGTTGGAAGAACTTGAGTTGAAAAAGATGCATGAAGTCCAAGCCATTTCCGAGACACAAACTCATGTCATGCCATGCACCATTTGCCAATCATGCGATCATGTGGTAGAGAGTGCCCAACCATGCTAGCTGTGAGGGAGATGTTAGGTGATCAAGCCAATGTTGTGGGTGATTACTACCAAAAAGTGCTATTTTGTAGACCTAATTATAATGGTTTTAAGCACCTTTGAGTAGTAATCATATTCATTTAACCCAATTAATTCATTAAGGTCCTTAGTAATTGGTTTTAACCATTTTGTGACAAGTTTACATGTTTTTATCAGCTTATGAATCAATTCAAGCATGCCAAATGATGGAGGAGCTACTTGGACAAGTTATGGAAAAGCTTTTGGAAGCTCAAATTCATGAAGAACCAAGCTTTGGAGCTCCATAGCCCTTTGCCAAAGTCGTTCAAAGTATGCAAGGAAAGAACAATGGAGAAGAGGAAAATAGAGGACAGCAGCTGCAGTCTTCTTTCACACTTTCGGAGCACTTCCCGAAGTCCATTTTTTACATGCTATATACCATTTCAAAGCTCTAGAATTCAAGAATCCAACGCTTCAAACCGTGTACGATTTGGAGCTGAAATGAGGAAGATATGGCCTTTGGAAGCCAACTGCTCCAGGCTTGTGCGAAAATTTCGCACGACACCTTGTGTTGTGCGAAATTCGCACAACACCTTCAAAATTCGCACAACCCATGCGTGTTGCGAATTTTGCTCTGTTTTTGCTGACTCCACTTTAGATATTTTCCTATGTATTTTTTGATGTAATTTCCTTTCTTATCCTTGTAACTAACCAATCACAAGCTTTTGCTTTTGTAAAGACTATATAAGGGGTGGAAATCACCTCTTGGATAATATAGAACATGCGTGTTACGTTTTACACTTAGTGATATACAGAGCTCTCTCGTCTCTCTTTTCTCTTTACTATTTTATTTTCTTGGAAGCCAAACAGCCTCTGAGGGCTTTTCCTCAGAGGATGATTGGCTAAAACTTTTAGTTTCTCAAAGTATGGATGTTATGTGATGGCTTGGATGCAATCCCATGGAAATTTCTCGCACCCGGAAGGTAAGGTAGTCATTTTTCATTAATGGTTCATTAATGCAAAGTTTGGTTTTTATTTCCTTTGGACAACTTCCAATGGCCAATACTTGATAAGCTTTCGGATTTCTATCCATTAGTTATCTCCTACGAGCTATTGGAAGGTGAGGTTTTCAATTCCAAGTTTTACATTAATCCGTTAGAACCAATTTCAATGGCCATTTAAAGGTGAGTTTATCACCTAGAATGACTTTGAGTTGCCAATATTTGGGAAGCTTTTGGCTTTAGACCATTAGTTATCTCTTACGAGCCATTCAAAGGAAGTCTTAGGTGAATAACCATTGATGAAATTCACTACCATCTGTTTTGTCATTTTAAAGGATTAAAACTTGATTTGCTAAATCCACACCGATTCGGGAAGCAAGCATCACCATAGTTGCAACCCCAACGCGAGGAGCCTATCCTGAGATTTTCAATTTGCATAAGAGCCAGAGCATAGCTATCCTATCTTTGAGAAACTTGTTTTTACACCCTTTCATTTTAGTCTTTAATGTTAGCTTAGATTAGTTTAAATCTTTCTAAAACATTTACATCTTCTTCTAAAGCTAACATCCATAAGAAAATCACCTATTTTCCTAATTTGAATATCACTAGTGTTTGCGAAAACCCTTCCCAGTGAACGATCCTAGAATCACTATGCTATAGTAGCTTAGCTACTTTAGTAATAGTATTCAAGGTATAAATTTTGTTGATACGCCTTTAAAGCTAAGCTACCATGAGTCGAATAAGTGGGGCAATTTAGGCCCAACAACAATGCACCTTATGGAAACACCTATAATTCAAGCTGGAGAAACCATCCAAATTTTTCTTGGAAACCAAGACCACCTCCATACCAACCACAAGCCCAAACCCAAGCACCTCAACAAACTTCTTCAGTGGAGCAAGCCATTGTGAACCTAAGTAAAGTCATGGGTGACTTTGTGGGTGAACAAAAGGCAACCAACTCCCAATTGCACCAAAAGATTGAAAATGTTGAGAGTTCTTAAATTAAGAGAATGGAAGGGTTGCAAAATGATCTATCTCAGAAGATAGATAATATTCAGTACTCCATCTCTAGGCTTACCAACCTCAACACAGTGAATGAGAAAGGAAAGTTTCCCTCTCAACCAAGCCAAAATCCAAAGGGTGTTCATGAAGTTGAAACTCAAGAGGGGGAGTCTTCAAAGTTGAGGGAGGTCAAAGCTGTGATCACCTTGAGGAGTGGAAAGGAGGTTGATCAACCCTTGCCTAAGGTGAGGCAAGATGAAGAACTCATGTCAAAGAGAACCTTGGTTAAAGAGAGTAATAACCAAGAAGAGAAGAGTGAGAAGAAAAGTGCATCCAAATCAAGCATTGAAGAAGAGCCAAGGATAGTGATTAAAGAGGATATGATGAAGAAACATATGCCTCCCCCTTTTCCTCAAGCTTTACACGGAAAGAAGGAAATCAAGAATTCATCGAAATTCTTGAAGTCTTGAGACAAGTGAAGGTGAATATACCCTTACTTGATATGATCAAGCAAGTCCCCACATATGCAAAGTTTTTAAAGGACTTGTGCACGATCAAGAGAGGGTTACATGTGACAAAGAATGCATTCCTCACTGAGCAAGTAAGTGCTATCATTCAGAGTAAGTCTCCAGTTAAGTATAAAGATCCTGGATGTCCCACCATTTCAGTCAACATTGGAGGGACACATGTGGAGAAGGCTTTACTAGACTTGGGGGCAAGTGTGAATTTGCTCCCATACTCTGTGTACAAGCAACTGGGACTTGGAGGATTGAAGTCCACAACCATCACTCTCTCCTTAGTTGATAGCAGCTAGGTCAGTCAAAATCCCAAGGCATAGAGGATGTTCCAGTTCAAGTGGACAAATTCTACTATCCCATGGATTTTGTTGTGCTTGATACTGATCCCACTGTTAAGGAAGCAAATTACGTGTCAATCATCCTTGGGAGACCTTTCCTAGCTACCTCCAATGCCATCATCAATTGTAGGAATAGGGTGATGCAGCTCACATTTGGAAACATGACCCTGGAACTAAACGTATTCCACCTATACGAGAGGCATCTTCACCCTGAAGAGGAGGAAGGTTCAGAGGAGGTGTGCTTGATCAACACTTTGGTTAAAGAGCATTGTGACAAGAATTTAGAAGAGAACCTGAATGAAAACCTTGGAGTGCTTGATGAAGGGTTACCTGAACCCTCTGATGTGTTAGCCATCATGTCTCCTTGGAGGAGAAGGGAAGAGATCTTACCATTGTTCAATAAGGAGGACTCACAAGGAGCAGCTAGGGAGGACCCTCCAAAGTTAGTTTTGAAGCCACTTCCTGTTGATTTAAATGCAAACTTCATATGGGATCCGGGCAAGCTGAATCCAGATCAAAAAAAATTTTGATGGACTTAGTCTTTCTAAAGACTAGCTAGTCCATATCTTTTTCTTTTATTTTTAAACTTGTTTTGATTTTTATTTTTGACTTTAATTTCATTCTAATGTGGTTTGAATTGGTTTTTTGTGTTAACATGTAGGTAGGAAAGCTTGAAGAATGAAGTCAAGGTGAAAACAAGGGAAACCAGGGGAGAAAAGCCAAGACACAGCAAAATTCGCACCACCCATTCCCCTTGTGCGAAATTTTCGCACAACACATCCCCTTGTGCGAAATTTTCGCACAACACATCCCCTTGTGCGAATTCTCCTTTGTGAGCATTTTCCAAAAAGTATGCTCTCGGTCCCTTCCCAAAATCTCAGTGCGAATTTCACAGGAATGCGAACCTTGTGCGAATTCGTTTTTGTGCCAATTTTCAAAACCATTCTCTCTGTCTTGGAGAACCACAGGAATGCGAAATTTTCGCACTACCCATCACCTTGTGCTAAATTCGCACTTCCTCTTTAAAAGCCATGTTCTCCTCTTCAATTCTAAGTTCTTCTTCTTCAATTCTCTCAACACCTATTTTCCGATCACCCATTTCCATCCTTAAGCTCCTCTCCTTCATCATTCCCCATCCTCAACACCACCATGGCAGCCCATCCCCATAGCTTCACTCCATAGTCGCGGCCTTCACTATTCACCACAGTCCACACCCCATTTTCAGCTCTTTCTCCTCCTTCCACCATCAAAAAACCCTTCAATTCTTCACTCAACACTCTAAATCCATCCCTAAACCAATCCCAACCTTGCTTTTACCAAACCAAAACCTCAAGCTAAGGATTCAAGCCACGGTTTCTTCATAAGAAACCCATTGTCGCCGGGTAGAGGAGCTTCAAAATTCTAAATTCTCTTCTTGAAAAGCTCCAATTTCCAAGCCTAGCCACCATGAAAAATCCTTTTCCTACCTTAGCCAGCATTTCCCACCCTCAAAAGCCAAAAAAATTTCACCATTTGAACGAGCCTCAATTTTGCAAAAGGGCGGGTGAATAGTGTCTTGTGCGAAATTTTCGCACAACACCCCCTTGTGCGAATTTTTCAGTTTCTCCATCCCTACCCTCCCCAATCCCAAGCCTCTGAGGCTCATTTCGTCGCTTCCTCATGCCTAAGACCCGAGGAGGATATGCCTCAGCTCCCTAGAGCAGTCAGAGAGCTGCCCCTGTGTGGGCTCCACTAGATGCACCTCCACATTTACCTGATTCTGCCCCTCAGAGCAGATACCATACGAGGAGAGCATCTGCCACGCTTGTGGCCCCTACTCAAATTCCACCTAGGAGTCCTCCTACAAAGAAGGCCAAGACTTCAGAGCCAGGAGAGTCCTCCAGAGCACCTCGGGATTCACAATCTCAGCCTCCTACCACCAGGCACCCTAGAGCCAGCTCGCCCATTGAGGGCAACTCCGATTGCCGATCGAGAGCATTTCATGTCTAGGCATATTTTGATCACTCTATTTTGCAACAACAGCCTGAGTTGCGGGATTCTTACCGCCTACTTGAGAGGTACCATCTTGTACCCTTTATGACTCCGCCCCAGTTCTTTTATCCTCGAGTAGCTTTAGACTTTTACCAGTCTATGACTACTCGTGGCGTCCCAGTACCAGCCTCGATCCTTTTTACCATTGATGGACGCCAGGGTATTTTGGGGGCTAGACAGATTGCTGATGCTTTCCATATCCCTTATGCACCAGTAGATCCCACTGCATTTAGACATTGGGCCCCACTTTCTGAGTGGGACATGGTTCGTATCCTATCTCGAGGGACATCTTCCCAGAGGACCATTATGAGGAGGGAGCTTCCCCCAGGGATGCTCCTAGTTGATGTGGTGCTTCATGCCAATCTTTTTCCTCTTCAGCATAGAGTGCAGAGGCGAGGGGCCATTCTAGAGGCATTATTCCATATCTCTGAGCGCTACTACTTTGGCCCCCATCATTTGATTATGGCCGCCCTCCTCCATTTTGAGGAGAAGGTGCATACGCGGTGTCTTGCGAGGGCAGACACCATTCATTTACTTTTCCCTCGGCTGCTATGCCATGTTCTGGCGCATATGGGTTTTCCTGCAGACCCTCATTCTGAGCCCCACCGCCATTGTCAAGAGAGCTTCTCTCTTGACCAATGGAATCAGGTATGGCTCCATCAACCTTCCCCAGAACTTCCTGAGCCAAGGGAAGTCCCTCCTGCTCCGTCCACTTCAGCTCCCTCGAAGCCTGTACCAGAGGCAGCATCATCTGACGCTCCACCTGTTGTTCCTCCTATCTCAGAACTGCCCATTACTATCCCTGGTGCAGAGTATCGTGACTTGCTCGCTTCTTTCCAGACTCTAACCACTACTCAGACGGCCATTATGGAGCGGATGGACCACTTCCAGCTTCGGTAGGACCAGCAGACTCTCATTCTCCGTGAGATTCAGCAGCACCTCGGTCTTTTGCCACCAGCTCCACCTGTAGCGGTACCTTCCTCAATTCCACCAGAGGACCCCTCCTATCCACCAGAGGAGCCTACTACTTGATCATACGATCACTCCTCTCCTTTTTTGTATCTATCTTCTATGTTTTTGGATGTCTTATATATTTTGGACCACTTTTATACTGGGATTGGATGTATTCCATGTTTCTCTTGTATATTGTACTCTCTCAGTTTATATAGACATCTTCCTTTTTGTGTATTTTAGCTATTCCTTTTTATTTCCTCTAATCATCACTCTTATGATTTTTCTTTTCTTATGCAACATGTGGTTTCTCCTGTTCATTCAGAGTCTCTTACTATTAGGAGGTATCACTTCCTCCCTTTTATTATCACTTGCTTTTGGAACATTGGGGACAATGTTCATCCTAGTTGGGGGGAGAGTTGAGGAAGTAATTTGTTGAATTTTTGGTTAAGTTATTTTGCTAACAAATTTTTTTTGCAAACTCTCTTTGTTTTCTCAAAGATAAATTCTCAAAAGTAAATGGGAGAAATTAAATTCTTATCTTATTGTCATAGTCTCAGAGTTTGTATTATGCTTATTAAAGTTGATAAATTGTTGAAGCTCCTTTTGATTTCAATCTTAAGTCTTCCACTCTAATCTTTTCACACACTGAACACATTAGATTTCAGTTATAAGATGGAAAACTTTCTCACCCCCTAAACTTAGGAAATTTTTGACTTGGTGTCATTAACCTCATTCTATTAGTGTTGGGACACCTTTTAAAAGGCCAATGTGTCTTGTGAAAAAATTTGCTTCACTTGCTTTGAAACCCGAGCAAGGTCCGAGGGGTATATGGTGAAAATCTTTAAAGCCTGGTGCCCTAAGCCTTTACTGGTTGGGAGTCACTGACCTCACTGCTCGTTACATGGGTGGATGGGTGCAGTATATAAAAAAGAAAAAAGAAAAAAAAGAAAAAGAGGTGCGTTGTTAGCCTTTTTATATATGAGTTAGTGTTGCTAAAGTTAGAGAAAAACCTTAGTTAGGGGGAGAATATAGTTTGACATTCTATAACTGGAAACTAAGCACCTTAACACTTAGATTTTTGTGAAAGATTAAGAGTTGGTCCTTTGGGAAGTGGAAAATTATTTTGATACTCCAAATTTGCATAAATGCCCGCTCTTTGCATGTTGTGATAGGTAAGTTATTTGATGACTCTTGTTGATGATTGAGTTTTATATCCTTGACTTGCCATGTGAGAGTTTGATCCAATCATGCCACTTGATTATTTTTTGGAGTGATCAGCATGGTTTTGTAAATTATTATATTATCTATTTTTATTTATTTCTCTCTCCTTCATTGCTCAGGGACTAGCAATGTGTCAGTTGGGGGGAGTGATTACTACCAAAAAAGTGCTATTTTGCACCTTTAATTCATTATGTTTTAAGCACTTTTGTGTAGTAGTTCTCCATCTTTATTCCAATTGGAATGTTAAGGACCTAGCAATGACTTCTAATCATATTTGTGGCTAGTTTTAGTATGTTGACAGCTTTTTGGATCATTAAACCAAGTCAAGTAAAGGAGTGAAGCAAAGAGGAAAAACAAGCAAAGTGAAGAAAATAGAGGACAGCAGCTGTAGTCTTCCTTCGCACTTTTGGAGCACTTTCCCGAAGTCACCATTTTCTACATTGGCTAATATAACCATTTTCAACAAGCTCAGGAAGTCAAAGAATCCAACCGCTTCAAACCGTATACGATTGGATACTGAACATGAGGAAGATATGCCTTCGAAAGACAGCATGCTTCCAGGCTTGTGCGAAATTCGCCAGCAACACTTGAAATTCCACAACACCTCCAGGTTGTGCCGAAATTCGCCAACACCTTCCAAATTCCGCAACTCCCATGCGTGGTGCGAATTCTCCTATAATTTTTGCTGACTCCACTTTAGATCTTTCTTATGTAATTTTTTGAAGTAATTTTCTTTCTTATCCTGTAACTAACCAATTCACAAGCTTTGCCTGTTGTAAAGACTATATAAGGGTGGAAATCACCTCTCGAACGAGAACTAACATACGGTGTTACATTTTACACTTAGTAAAATACAGAGCTCTCTCGTTTTCCTTTTCTCTCTACTATTTTCTTTTTCTTGGAAGCCAAACAACCTCTGAGGATGTTTTCTCAGAGGATGAGAGGCTAAACTTTTAGTTTCTTGGAGTGAAAGAAGCTAGGTGAAAAGTCCAGATGCTAAAGGGGAAAACTCTCGTGCGTTAAATACAGGTAGTTGGAGTTCATAAATGGCCTTTAAATCTAAAGTTTTGCTTTAAATCCCTTAGAATCACTTTGAATGGCCAATACATGGTAAGCTTCAGGTCTCTGTGGATGCTTATTGCTAGATCCATATGAGTCCATTAGTTATCGTGTACGAGCCATTGGAAAGTGGCTCAAGGTGAAGACCCACAGTGTCTAAAGCCATTAATGGAACTTGACTACCATTTCTATTGACTTTTTATGGATTAAATCTTCATTGTTAAACCTATACCGGTTCGGGAAATAACTATAGGTTAAATCCCCAATGCGAGGAGAAAAATCAGGAATTTCCCACTTTGCATTTTGAACTTGATCCTAGCAACCTCTAGCTCCGGGAGACTTTCTTTCTTCCATTTTTACTTATTTTTATGTTAGTTTAGTTTCAAACACCTTTCAAAACAAATTTTATTTTCTTTTAAACTTTAAGTTTTTGATAAAGGAAATCATTAAATTCAATTTCTAATCTTGAGTATATCACTGTTAGAATGAAAACCCATCCCAGAGTTCGACCCTAGAGCCACTATGCTATAGTAGCTTTGCTACGCTAGTATGAGGTCATAGGTTTTATAAATGTTTTTTATTAAATGACCCAACTGGATTTTCACGGAATCAACCACTCCAATAGTGAAAGCTCCCAACTGGCATTTGCCCTTTTAAGTGATGTGCGATGCCAATGACTTTGCTATAAGAGCTATTCTTGGGCAAAGATAAGATGGAAAGCCCTATGTGATCTACTATGCGAGCAAAACATTGAATGAAGCGCAAAGAAACTACACAACCACAGAGAAAGAATTGTTGGTTGTAGTTTTTGCCTTAGACAAATTTCGCGCTTACTTGGTGGGGCCTTTCATTGTGGTTTTCACTGATCACTCGGCCTTGAAATATCTACTGACTAAGCATGATGTAAATACAAGACTGATTAGATGGATTCTCTTACTTCAAGAGTTCAATTTTCAGATCAAAGACAAGAAATGAGTGGAGAATGTGGTAGCTGACCATCTGTCAAGGCTAATAATCGCACATAATTCCCATAATTTGCCTATTAATGATGATTTTCCAGAGGAGTCACTTATGTTGATGGAAGTCGCTCCTTGGTATGCTCAGATTGCTAACTATCTAGTTACTGAAGAAGTTCCAAGTGAGTGGAAAGCACAAGATAAGAAGCACTTCTTTGCAAAAATTCATACATACTATTGGAAATAGCCATTTCTATTCAAATATTGTGCGGATCAAATAATTACGAAAGTGCGTTCTTAAACAAGTGCAACAGGGAATCCTCAGTCATTGCCACGAAAGCGCATGTGGAGGCCACTTTGCTTCTCAGAAGACATCTACGAAGGTATTGCAATCGGGTTTCTACTGGCCATCACTTTTCAAAGATGCCCACACCATGTGCAGGAGCTGTGAGAGGCTTGGGAAGTTAACACACATGAACATGATGCCTTTGAACCCCATTTTAATAGTTGATCTTTTTTATGTCTGGGGCATTGAATTCATGGGACCTTTTCCTATGTCCTTTGGCTACTCCTACATCTTAGTGGGAGTAGATTATGTTTCTAAATGGGTTGAAGCGAACCCGTGCAAATGCAATGATCATAGAGTTGTTCTCAAATTTCTCAAAGAGAACATCTTCTCTAGATTGGAGTACCCAAGGCCATAATCAGTGATGGGGGTACTCATTTTTGTAACAAGTCGTTCGAAACTCTCTTAGCCAAGTATGAGGTGAAGCATAAGGTAGCTACACCTTACCACCCTGTGGACCCGCATTTTTCACTTGCGCCCCCACTCGATTGGCGAGACTCGCTTTTTATTTGTGAAAAATTGATTTTTTAGAAAAAGTTGGAGTCGCCACCTATTTTATTTTTATTTTAAAGGGAAAATAAAACAAGAAAGAAAAACCCTAAAAAGTGACTCCATAGTTTTGGAAAAAGCATGTCTTTGAGAAACCCGAGTCTAAGTCCGGGGATCAGGTTACCTATTGGGAAGGTACCTTTAAAAGGTAGCACCCCTCTAAGCCCTATAAAGGTCTCTACTAACGAAGTTAAGGGAAGTGTGGCCATTAATCAGTTAATTATGGATACCTAAGTAGGCTAGGTGATTTCAAATATTGCATGCCTAACACAATCAAATTACAATAAAAGAGAGTTAGGGTGCATACCTGGGCGACTTCTCAAGCGCTATCATGAAACATAAGAGATTAGTTTGGAAATATGACACATGGTATGTATTTTCATCAAAGGTGGTCAAAAAGCATCAAGGCAATCAATTATGGCATCAATCATGGTCATGTCTCATGAGAGCACACACATTCGTAGAAAAGGCGTACCTGATTAGCAAGCATCCACATCTCTATGGGAAACAAGAATATCTCAACAAGGAATATAAAGCAGATTCATGAATATTATCAAGCAGAATAAAAAAAATCAATATATCAAGCAAACACTATTGAAGATAATATCATGAATGTCGGGCCCCCACCAAAGCCCTAATTAATTTCGCATGAGTTGATTCCATAAATTCCATGATTTTGAATTATGAAGTTTATTCATGCTTGAGAAAATCGAGAAAAATCATGAAAATAGTTAAAAATCAGATAAAACAGGGAAAGTGCATGCCCGAAGGAAAATGGCAGCAAATGGCATGTTAAAATTGGGATTTTATACCTAGATGCTCCTAAGATGGATTTTTCAAAGCTGGGAATGTTTAGTTGAACAATGGTTTCAAAATTCACTTTAAAACAGTAAGTTCCCAATCAAAGAAGTAAATAGAAGAGAAGGTGTGTGTAGTAAGGTTGCCATAATGGAGTGGAGTCTGGAGGTGCAGCTAAGTTTGCATTGCTGGTGATTGCAGGTGCTGCTGTTATTCTCTTTAAATTCCCCTTTTTTTACTCTCTTCCATGCTTTCAAGTATCTTACATCACTGCATTCTCAGGCCTTTTCTGATTCCTTGAAATCCTCCTACATTCAGATTTACTCCCAAGAGCTTCAGCATTAATTCCCTGTTTTTGCTTCAATCAGCCTAGTAACAAGTGCTTTCTGTTTAGGTGATGAGTGACGGTGGATAACAGATGCACAACCAATGTCCTTGATGTCTTCCTCCAGAGCATAAGTGAGTGACTTCCTTTGCCTTTGCTGCCTTATTGACAACAGACTTATCCCTTGCTTTTTCCAGTGCTTTAATTCCTGGAATTTCTGAACTTATTATCATTCACTTCATTCCTCGTCTCAGCAGGCTATAGGCAAACTCGATGTTTACTGTAGTCTCTGTCTTATCTCCAGTCAGAACCCATAATTTCCTTCCAGCTCGTGCAAGCTTGTTAATGCATTCAAGAACCCCATTTCGGAGTTTGTCTTCAACAGTAGTGGCAGCGAGAAGAATCAAATCTTTCTCAATCTTTTCTGCCACTTCCTCGATAATCTCCTTCACAATCTGTACTGGCTAAGTTCTTGTCTTGAGGGAATTCCTCGTCGAATTGATTATATTCTTCCTCATCAGATTCTCGATACACAAATACCAGTCTTCAAACCAGCATCAGCATTTTTATTAATGTGCAGCCTGGTCTGTACTTCAAACACTCTTTCATCTTGAGCAAGCCTCTCAAGCACGACACTGTCAGCATCTTTAAAAAGTAGCAGCAGCCTTCTCAAGTCTATGCACATTTAATTCACAAGTCTCAAACATCAATTGATAACGATCCGGAATTCCATGACACCCTTTCAATACCTTTTGAAATGCCACTCCACCTGTTAGATTCAAATAACTCATTCGACATACTTGGCTGCCACACAAACGAACAGAAACCTCGTACTCTTCCTTATTCTCTTGTGACTGAATTATAATCAAAAAGTGATCTCCTTGCCATATTGAATTTGACATACAATGTAGATTCCAATCTGATACTGACCTTCTACAGCAGTAACTTTGGCTTCACAATTAGGTCAGCATAAGTGACAAATTCAGCTTGCATAGTTAGCCTTGTGCATCACATCAACAACAACTAAATTCCACAGATTCGGCTCTTGATCCAGTTTAGGTTTGAAAATTTATCTGCTAACTCTTAAAACTGGCTGCATCTTCTGAGTTCAGTTTTTCTGCCTGCATATTAGAATCTACTGCTCTAAGGTTCTCATTGGATACTGCTTCACGCATTCTTGAGAGCAAATCTTGTTGGCCCAATTTTCCATCTTTTCCACTTTTCATATTCAGTCTTTGAAGGACAGTAACACAACCAAGGTCATTGCACAAGTTTTGAAGATAAAAGAATTAGAATTCAGTTCTCTATCCTGACATTTTTAGTTCCGAACAAGAGAAAAAGGATTCTCAGAATTCACATGAACCGTCTCACTTTCTCCTGTCAAACTGGACTCATTTATCGACAAAGAAAAATCCTAAAACAAAAAGTCTATCAGCTGGGACCTGATCTCCAATGGAAAGATGAACAATATCACCTGGAATTAGATCATATACTAATATCTTTTGCCTCTGTCCACTTCTAGTAACTTGAGCTGTAATCTTTTCCTTCTCTGTGTCCAAATCTTTGAACTGCGAAGATTGTCTATAATCACTTATAGCGGTGACACATACAACAAGCAGAACACTTGCAACGATTCCAAGTCCATTCTGTGCACCCTTTGGCCATCCCTTCATCATTATGCTAACAAGAAAAGACACAAAGGCGCAAATAGCAAGTATCATAATGGTCATATCATGGAGGACTTCCCACACAAAAAAAAAAACCCAGAAACCAAGGACTTTGGTTTAAGTGAATTCATTAATTCCATAAATTTCCTTTCTTTTATTCAACAGATCATCAGCCATAGGAATACCATCGGTGGTTGACGTGGAGAGCTTCTCTGCAATACCCTGAACCTTACCATGAATTTTAAGCCTTTTAGTCATGACTTTCCACAATTGATCCCAACTCATCAGCACAAATTTGAAAACCTGCAGCTGTTACTTCCTCAGGTGCAATGTAGTCCACTGGACAAACCATGAATAAACTGAAGTGCGGCCTGTGAAACTAGAACTGCTACTCTAAACTTCTCCTCATTGGGACGTCGAATAGCTTGAGCTTCGAATCACTTGCTGAGATTAGCAGTGAAACGGGACCTTCGCTTAGGTTTTTAACAACCCAGCAAAGCTTTCTCCATGTGAGCTTTAGGTGGACCTGAAGCCTGAGCTTCCAGAATTGCTTGGTTAGCTGTCTCATAATAACCAGCTGAGTAGCAGAGCTTTGCATATTGAAGCCAGCAATCACCAACTTGAGCACCAAGACCACTTACACCAAGAACCAATCTTTGTAAAGCCAGAAGTGACTCTCTTGCCCAAAGGGATGGCTGTGTAAATCTGAGCCGATTTCCCCAATTTTCCATCATTTTTGTAAATCTCAGATCAGCTAAATCAATTGATTTCAGCAACAGCTAGAAGAGCAATCAGAGCTCGTTTGGACAGAGCAATTTTCTCAGCAACTGAGAATTGGTCTTTCTTTATCAGGGCCTGAGGAATTTTCACAACATCCATGTCAAAGGAAGCATTATTCTCAGAGCTGCTGCAAAGTAAACCTTCCTTGTCAGTCCCATCACGGTACTCATCCATCAATTCCCACTGGCTAAGCCTCCATGCTGCCTGATCACCTTGTATGCACCAAGTTTTCTTGTATTTATGAATTTTAGCTATTGAACCATCCCCGTGAATAACCATAGTCTGGAAGTGGCACATGTCAGTAAACAATTAAGAACATCTGAATGCCTCTGCACTGAGGTGGGCTCCATCTGCAAAGCCTGCTTAGAAGAAGTTAAAACTTCTGCCCAGTTTCCTGCTTTCTTGCTGATTAGAAAGCTGGTCTTGCAAACTTAATGATGTGCGTAAACATGCTAGGCCAGATAGACCATCAGGCTCATCCAAACCACTGTATATTTTCATGAGGTATCTTCATCCTCTCTCTGAAATTCTGGTGCTTCTCTCTTTTAAGTGGTCGATACTCTTCTTTCCAATGGTGACTCTCGCTCCATGGTTACCCACATTGCACATATCCCGAAATCACTACATTCCGTGTAATAAGGTTCTTATGGGGCATTTTATCAAACAACTTCCGAGCAAAGGTAAAGATCTCCCATCTTGGCACGTGCATTGACCATTACAATCTGATACACCAAATTTGGCTCACAAATTGATGAAAACATCCATTAGCAAGCAGCCAAACCACCCAATTCCTGCATACATGTAAACTAACCACTTTGAACATGTGAGTCATACTCGAACCCACTTTTCAGAACGACACTCTTTACAAACGAATTGATCCCATGCATCAATAGCTGAGCGGAGGTACAAACCCAGAAGGTGAAAGTGTAGTTATCAGAGACCAAATAACCAACGGAAAGATCCTCTATTTCCAGAACCATGCTTCTCAATCTGTCCTTAATCTGCATATCCTTAACAAGTGAATAAACAGCCGACAAGCTAGAATTTTGAAACGTTTGTTCTCTTTGCTGAATCTCATGACTGCATGCCCAAGCTTTGGAATCACCCCCATATGAAGAATTGATGGCCATAGGACGGATAGGAAGAAAAGCAAAAACGAGTATGGTAGAGAATAGCGGAAACGATGGGAAAACAGACATGGGAGATTAAAAGAAAATAAAACCACATCTCATGATTTTTCAATAGGCTCTGGTTAGTGGGAATAGGCACAGAGATATATGCTTCCGAAGACATTAATG
>JBAPGN010002256.1:0-10947 GCA_037355405.1 Vitis amurensis
CTAACCTCATTTTTTGCCTCTTCAAGGGCCTTCAGAGTGGTCTGGTAAAACTCTTGCAGAAAGCTCCAAATAATCTCTGTCGTATATGAACCTGATTTCAACAGATAACAAAATCCATGATGTTGTTGATGCATTTTTCACTGTAGTTTCGTGTCACTGCAGATTTAATCATACGAGTCAAATACATCAACCGCTATAGGCTTATCATCGTACCTCTCTCTTATTATACTTCCCATATTAAATCGCAATTATAAATGTACGTTGATCCTGTTTTGCTCATTTAATGAGCTTTAAATCCCCTGATAAAATGTAAATAAAAAATAAATAAATAAAGGAATAATACATTAATATGGAATAATCTCTAAACCCATATGCATTGTAATTCTCCATCAAAACTAATTAAGTTGCAAGACAAAAAAGAAGAGATACAAGATGCACAAATACAGAAAACCAACTTTTCAAGTAGAATAAAGAAACCAAAACTGTATGCTGCAACCATGATAAACCAATTCAACAATGCTACTAGTTGACAACATTCATTTCTTGGTAGACTTTATTCTGCTTAAGTAAGAAAACTTAGGCATCAAGAGGAGGAATGTCCCCAATATACAGCACACAAAGAAGTGAGAATTAAGGAGGCGCAAAAATTGGCGCGGCAAATATTATATGTCAACACATAAATATATGTGTAATTCTCTCTTGAAATTATAGAGTCATCAATCTTGCTCACGCACCTGCTTCCTATGGATTCACCATGCGAACTACTTCAGCAAAGCCAGCAAGTGCACCTTCTGGATCAGTCTCAACCAAACCTGTGACAAAGGAAATGAGCTCCAGAGGAAAACCATTCATTTGAAATTTGCAAAACAAAATCCGTAAGTCCACAAGGCAATAACTGGAATTTACAAATTGAAAATCCCATCCCAAAAAGGAAAATGTCTTATGACATAGGCGTATATCACACAAAGGTGAGTAGGTTATCTAATCATAGTTCAAGTTTTAAGAAGGAGAGAAGAAATCAAATAGATAACTACATGAAAAAACGTAAATAAATAAAACTATAGGGTACTACACTTTGGTAGATGCTCTAAGAGCTTCTCTTCTATCTATTGAAGAAACCATAACTATATGTCCTCACGTAAATCTGTTGTAGGAACACTGAAGTTTATTTCATGGCCTCATTGAAAAGTTTTGTTTTAAACTTATTTTTCAAGAACTAAAAGATTCCCTAAATCTAGAGTTTCCCAAACCTCCACCTTCTTCTCATCCTGGACCACTGAATTCCAGTAAGTTACATAGTAATAGGAAAGGAACCTTCTAGATTTTGGCTTTATTGCAACTCCCATTACCAATAATTACTTAAAGCTCCAACACAATTACACAGTACATGCAACCTTTCAGACTTACATGCACACATCATAGTAGGATCTCCAGAAAAAGCTCAGTTTCTGAGTTGTAGTTGTTGTAAAGGTGTTGTCTTGAGCTCTTTGCCAGTTAAATCTGTACGTGAGTGCTAATGTGCTCAAGCTTATAGTGTGTTTAATCTTGAAAAGTCCAATATTCATGCTCTGCAATTAAGTTAACCATCAACTACACAAAATATGGACGTCGGGTACTGTTTCACTCCTCTGGCTCCCGATCAGTTCGACAATGAAAGTGGTTGGCAGAAATAGAACAAAGGTTCTCATACTCTCGTTACTCTCTCTATCTCTCTATCTCTCTCATCTCGCTATTAGTGAATATATAAGCTATCAAGCTACTTTCAAGATCTACATATATATCATATTTTTTTTCAAAATAATACTGATCAAATCAAGAAGGACCAATCACTTTATTGGCAATAAGAACCAAAAACTGTATTGCCCGAGTTATCAAGGTCTAGTAAGTCTTTAATTTTTTAATAAAACATCCATGAAGGAACCTATTTGGCTATTAAAAATTACTGAAACCTGTGCGATAGTCACTCAAACAATCTGAAAGTCTTAACTTCTGTGATAGATGATTTACATCATAAAACGTAACAGGTATATCAAATAGAGTCTCTTCATGTCAAGCTTTTAGCCATTGACTCTTCTACTAAAATTTAAAGAACTACACATCGGGAATACAATAAAAATTGTGAAGCAGTTCAGATAAAGACTTATCTCTAATATAGAACTATTAGCTTTCTAGGAATTTCCAAACAAGAAGTATAGTCGAATGCCCAACCAGAACATCCTTTAGAACTCATAGCTAATAGATGTGATATCTCCACTAATAACTCTCAAACATACTCTGCTCCTCGAGCTCACGCCTACCATCTTCCTGATCTACTATGACACAAATATTCACATAATCCTCCATGTCTGCATCTACAAAGAACTGCTCCGAATTCCAAAGTCATTTTATAACAAACTCATGATAGCACAGATAATCCATTAATTGTTTTAACCAGCATCCTTGTAATGAGAGAAAGAATGCACTTCAGGATACAAAACTCTTAAATGACTGACAGAAACTAGAAATGTGAAAATACATTTATCAATTATCAGTATTCCAGAAAGAAGACCGGTCGCATACCATATTTTGGTTGAATCCAATCCATAGAATACCTTATTGTGATTTCTAATGAAAAGAAAATAATTCAACACGCTTAAGGTGACCTACTATCTAGAACAAAATTCTCTCATTACATCAGCAGTTATAGAGGTTCCACCTCAATTAAACCCACGCCGCTCAAAGTGCATCAGAACATAAATACGATCCAACTTATAGAGAGAACTTTCATCTAGTTCCACTGCCATTCCCACCGTTAGTCGAGCCAAGGCAACCAAAATGCCTGGGCAACAAATCAATTAGTTTATCTAAAAAACTCTTCTTAACATATCAAATGAACAGTGAAAAAAAAATGGATATCAATGATATATAAGTATAGACATAAATGGAAAGAAGGTAACACACACCAATTCATATGTCTCAAATCAAGCATTATTTTACTGAGGTATCCCGGGAACAAGGAAAAAAAAAATTACAAAGCCACTCTCAAGAACCAGTGACTCTATAGTCCAGTTCTCATTTCTCTTGGTGAAGGCTAACTATTTTTCTTCAAGACAAACTCTAACAATAAACACTGTTTTTTTCATCTTAAACAATCCAAAGTGTGGTACAAAGGTCCACAGAAAGTTCTCCTCCAACCATAGCTTCAACTACACCGCAATTTGTTTAGAACCTAGCAAATCGCGACGAAGTCATGACTCCAGAGGACCTCAGTGAGTTAGATGCGAGGAGATCGGTGCGAGAGTCGTGTGAGGGCAGTATACAGCGCTAGTGCACTTTAAGCATCACCATGGGAAACCCATCTCGATAGCCAAGACCAATCATCCCTCCAATTAGGAGGTGGTGCACTACAACCTATAATAGGTTGCCGAGACTCATGAACTGGTTGTGAACAAGTCATCTATTTGCAAGAAACCCATGACTTAGATCTTTTGTGCAACTCTTAATGCACCTAATTCACGTGCAATGCAAAAGATGCAGACAATAATGCTCAGAAAGTATAATACATGGAATAAGGATAAATAAAAGTGAAATTGGAACATCATTAAATAAATAACAAATTTCAAATTTATTACATTATGTCATGCTTTTAAGGGTTCTATCCTAACTGTTACACCCAAATAAGAATCAAAGTATAAATTAATAAGACCATGATACAAAATAATGAGATTAAGGTACAAAGTCATGAGATTAATGATACAAAGCAATAGGACTAAAGATACAAAGGAATGAGATCAAAGTTACAAACAATGATATCAAAGGTGAAAAACTGTTAAAAGTCCAATGGGACACCCAAAAGGGAATGAATGGGTGATTTGAAAATTTTTAAAAATATTTAAAATATTATTCCTAATTCTTTTAACCCAATAGGTATCAGGGGTTTCCCAAATAACTAAATGGGTTATATTTAAAATCTTTAGATATATATAAAAAAAACTTATTTTTACCTTTTAGAAATATCTTGTGATTAGTTAGAGATAAAATAATATAATTATTAATATCCAAAAGATATATTGAGAGAAGTTAAGGATAACAATAATTAGTTATAGGTATAACTACCATATCTCTTAATATAACTTACTCAACATCCTTAATAAGGAATTAACCAATCAATCAAAAGGTTATCAATATCATCAAACATGATATAAATAGTAAAAAATATGCAATGAGACACAAGATTTTTATAAGGAAAACTCTCACAAACTACGAAGATAAAAAGTCACAAGGTCTAAGACCTATTAATCTAAATCCACTATTCAAAATCAAGTTACACAAATTTACTTAGCCGTTTTACCTTAAAAACTTACTCTTCATCACCCACAACTTGATTCACGTCCATGACACAACAACTCTTTGTTGCTCCCTGGTAGATCCTTAGCCACTCCAACGGGATTAAGGTCCTTCCAACCTAAGATTCCAAGATTAATTCCTTAAATGAGAGATCCATGAATAATGTGACAATTTAGGCTTTCTCTCAACTAGGAGTCCTCTCTTGAGCATGAGAGGTCTCTTGAACGATCTATTTTCAATTGCCCAAAATCTCTAACCCTCGGGAGGTTATTCGGGGGTACTTATAGGCAAAAACCCAAAGAGTTTCAATATTTTAAGTTTCCAAATTAGAGTTTGAGTGAAAATCATCTAAAATCTTATTCTAAACTTAGTAGGATTGTCATGACCACTTGAGTGTTCACTGCTTCTTTTGAAAAAATAATTTTAAAACATTTTAAGTACAAAAATAATATTGAACCTATTTATACCTCAAAGAAACATAATATGTGGCATGTCAAACCTCTTTAGACACACTTGTGACTATTCAATTAAACAAATAACAATATTAAATCTTTAATGAAGAGTAAGTCATTATCTAAAAAGACTTTTATTGTCAAACATAAAAAGGAGAAAAATTGACAACATATAACTAAGACTCAATGTCCTAAGAAAAGGCACACTAAAATGAGACCAACTTATGATGTTCTAATTTCATCATTGGAAGAAAATTTACAATTTTATGAAGTCAAATGATTAATTTTGGGAGCTTACTAATTTTCTAAGCATTTCTAGTCATTTTATGAGCAAAATAACAATATTTGGGAACATCATGTTAAAATTATGTTACAATAAAATTAGTTCTTTTTCTTTAATATTAATTAAAAAAAATGTGAAATAAATATTTTTTTTTTAAATAACATGAAATAAATATTTTTAATAATTTTTTTCTTTAACACAATATTTTATTTCATTTTATTATTTTATTTTTGTCTAAATAATTAATGATTATGATAAATTGATTTTTTATGGTAAATAAATTTTAACTAATATTATATATATAATTTTTATAGGATAAAGATGAAGAATGAAAAAGAAAAAGGGAATCCGGCTATAGCAAACACCCATTTCCTCTCAAAATCAAAATTTTCAATGAATGGTTAAGATTGTATCATGGATCCAATGATTGGGATCCCATGTTCAGAAGTAGTAAAGTGTTCCGGTAATTTTCACTTATTGGTGACATATGCTTAAAAAAGTTTATTAAATATTAAATAATTATATATAAATATTAGAACATCGATGGAGAAAGAAACCGAACCAATAAAGGTAGGTGTAAATAAACTTTCGTCCATGCCCAGAGGCATTGAATGATGGATCATATCATACCTACCTGATTAGAAGAAGAGCGAGAAGAGATGATGACTCCGGTTTTGCTAATCCCACAATGAGTGAATGACGAATGACATGATGGGATTGATTAGAAGACCCCCGCTCCAAAACCCTAAAACACACCAGATATTTTCTGCCCACAGGCCAATTCTTCCCCCGATTTATCGCGTCACGAGAATTTGAACGAGTCCTACACTGTGGGGGACATCACGAGTACGAGGGTACAACGCTGCCATTATTATTTCACTGCTGTGATGTGGCATGGTTAATTGACGGAAAAGCACACTTCCAGAATAAAAAAAGACCAAACAATTTTTAACTTAACCACGAAGTAATCATTCAACCTGGGTTTGGACATGGGTCCCACCCCTTGTACTAGGTTTCTAAATGTGGGATGACGATATTTTTTTAGCATAAAATAAACGTCACCCACAGATATACATTTCATACCATATAAATAAATAAATAAAATAAAATATTTTATGAACTTTAACCACTCATCTATGTAACTTGGGTTTGAACGTGGGTCCCACCACCTGTCCTAGGTTACCAAATGTGGGATTCGGAAGTAAAATAAAAAATTGTGTTAGAATCGGATATACTAAGATAGTGTTTCAAGCATTTTATATGCCACCCCTACCCTAAAGTTTCCTTAAAATAAAAAATTATTTTATATTATTTGGTATAGCCTCATATTTTATTTTTTAACATTTAGTTCTTTTTTTTTTAAATATTATTCTTTTTTAATTTTATTTAATAAATTAGGAAAAATGTAATTTCACGCTCTTACATACAAATAATTATAAATATAATCCTAAGTGAAAATATTTAAATTTAATCACTCACCTATTTAAAAATAGTTCCCTAAACATTGATCAAAAGTAATATTATATTATTAAAAATATAGTGTAAATGGTCAAGGTATTACAATTTGATAAAAAAATATATATGAAATATTTAATTATTTTTAAATAACTATTTTGAAATTTATATTTTATATCTTAAGTTCCTATGATGATTTTTTTATAATTTAAAACTTAGCATAAATATCATGCGTTTAAATTAACTAACTTCCAAGATTGACGCTACTATATATATATATATAATATATGAAAATAAATTTTAGTTATATCCTTTAATATTATTATTTTTTAATGGACTTAAATTTTTTTTTTTTTTTTTCAAATTTGAATCCAAAACATTTTTATGGTAAAAATAATGATGAACTTTTTCATATAAAAATTAGCATAAATCCGTCATTACATATTTCATTAAATCCTTTCAAATCTACCTTGGTGTTATACCATTTTAAGCATTATGATCACATAAATTTCATACTATAATGAACCAAATGATAAAATGACAATTAAAAGAAGATTCTTGAAAAAATAAGAAATTTACAACTCTTAGGTGGCATTTGTTTGTTTGTTTTTTTTTACTTAGTTATAAATAGAATTTAAAATTAAATAATATTTAATAACATTAAGTATTAATTTGTTTGTTTGTTTTTATAATATTTTATTTTTATTAAATATAAAAAAGTAAACAAAACCAATATATTATTTTTTATTTAAAAGAAGAAATAAAATATTTTGATTTTTTTATTCAATAAAAAATTTATAATAAATTATGAAAAAGTATAAAAATAAACAACTTAAAGTTTAAAAGTAAACTATTTTCAGTAAAAAGTTAAAAAAAATAAACACCCTCTTAATCCAGTCAATAATTTGCTTAATCAAATCAGATTAATATACAAATTTTAAGGAAATAAAGCATATGTTGAATTTTTGAAAAAATGAAGCACAATAAAATTTTATTTTATAGTACCTCCAAATTATTATATATAAAATTTAATATTTTATTGTACTAATGCTATAAAGTTATAAAAAGTTGAGATTTTAGGTAAACAAGGGTTGGATGCTTAAAACTATTTTTATGTGGGTGGATAATTTTCTGTATGATTTTAAAAGAAAGAAAAGGGTATGGACATATAAGGCAAAACTACTAGACTTTGTAATGCTGTTGTCCAAATATTACTTCACAAGGACCATACATATGAGAGAAAGCAAAGGAGGAGAAGTGTTGGCCATAAAAGGAATCTTCTCTTCTCCCACAGTGGTCACTAGCTCTTTCTCTATCTTTCTTTTTCTCTCTTCCAAACAATTGGTGGCTTTGGGTGTGGGGTTTTGTGACCTGTCCACACAACTGGAAGCAACATAGAAGGTAAAAATGGAATGGAAAATCTAGATAGCCAATCCACTATGCTAGCTCATCTGTGAAAAATTGCAGTGCTGAATCGCCCAATGTCTTTGGAAATATTGCTAGGAATTTTTCTTTTTCCTTCAGCTACCGCCTGGCTCCTTCAACCTTGGTTTTCTATCCAAGTCATATCTTTGGCTTTCTTTTTCGTCAGTCTTTAGGGTTGGTTTTAGATCTTGGTGGCTTAATTTGGAAATGTGCTTCTCTCTTTTCATGGTATGGTTTGTTTTGTTTTTTTTTTCTCTTATCTACACCCCACCTTTTTTTTCTCTCTTCCAAATCCCATTTCTCTCTCTCTCTACTTATATGAATCTCTTTGAAGTAACCAAGTTTTGATCTGTGAAGGGTCCTGATTTTTTTTTCCTTATTTGTTCTCTCCCTCTCTCTCTCTCTCTCTCTCTCTCTCTCTACATATAAGGAGTAAAACGGTTCTTTGGTCTGATACGGAGTTGTGTTGATTTTTTCTGTGAAGGGTTTGGTTGAAAATTTTCCAATGGCACGGCAGAAGATTCAGATCAAGAAGATTGACAACACAGCAGCAAGGCAAGTAACCTTCTCAAAAGAGAGAAGAGGGCTTTTTAAAGAAAAGCACAGGAGCTCTCAACACCTGTGTGACGCTAAGCGGGAGGGGAAGGGGCGGAAAAGATAGCGCTTATTGTCTTCTCAGCAGCAGGAAAGCTCTTTGAGTATTCAAGCTCAAGGTTAGTTTTCTCATCTCTCCCATTCCTTCTTTTTATACATAGATGTATGAATCTCAGTGCATTTTGCAGGCAATCCTAGTACCTTTTCTTTATTTATTAGCATTTTTTTTTAATCCAAGCCAGACACTCCAATCTAAATTAAACAAATGGATACCCTCCAGCCAAATGGCACAGTACTGGTGTGAATTATTTCTCAGAGTGGAGAGTATTCTACTATTTTGCACGTGTTAATGTGTTACGAATAAAAAATTAAGTTCAACATCATTCTTCTATGAATGTAGCTGCCTTTGTTTATGGCTGATTTGGTGCTATCCTGATTGTCTTCTGCTTAGCTTAATTTCCCCTCATGTTTTATATATCATTTTCTCAGCTGGTTCCCAAGATCACCTGACAGAAAAGAGAAGAAAATTTAACCTCAGAAGCATTTTTTTTTCCCCACTCCATTGGAGCAATCAAAGCTTTACAACCTAGAAATAATAATGTATAATTTTCTTTCCTAGATATGCACATTGAAAAAGAACTATACATGGTGCGTTTTCTGTGAAATATTATTTAGCTTAGGGCAGTGTTTGATCCATTGTTCTTGGTTTCAATTTGAAGGCTCAAACTTTTTCAGATCTTTCAGTTTCCTTACAGTGGTTCTCTTTCTTGCCAATTGTAAGCATGTGATAACATATGATTTGTGAATCACATGCATGTACTGTAGTACTATTAGATATGATACTCTAATGAAGTATGAGCTATGAATTAATATTCCTTAATAATTAATCATAATCAATAATCGAGGTTTCTTCCTGCTTTTAATTAAATTAGGCATATATCTAATTATCCTAGACTGAAGATATGGTTTTTTTTTTTTTTCTAACTATCATCTTTGTGTTTTGTGTATTGTCCTTCATTTTGACAAGGTGCTGGTTTTCTTCCTACTGACAATGATTAAGATGATTTTGTAAGGAATAAGAGGGATTAGGGAGACAGATGGAGCTTAAAAGAGCATCCTTTGTTGGGTAGATGTCACAGAATAATTAGTTGGCTAAGCTAAAATCACAATGACCATGTTTTTGATAACATATTCTGCATTGATTCATATGTATATATAATTTGATTTGGGCATGGAATTTGTTTGATGATCTGTTGGAGTCATTAATTCCAATATTTTTCATCAGGCCCTAAGTTCAATATAGCTAAATAGATTTTGGTTTTATAATTCAATATTAGGTTTTGGGAAAATAGACAGTACTGTTGGAAAAATAGACAGGTTCATAGCCTGAAGTTCACATGCTATAATTAAGAACCTATTATTTTTGTATGAACCTAATCCATGAAGTTTGACGTACTGTGAGAGGTAAAAAGCTTGGGAAATCAATGCCATATTAGATACTGTAGGGCCTTATGAAAAAGTGGAGTTTTACATCCAAGGTGATTCACACAATGGAGAAAAGTATATACATTTATGAGCATTTAACATACAGTTTCTCGTTATTGATCTATGAACTCTTGTTTTTGTAAAGGTAGTCTCCTTACAAAAGAGATCAAAGTACTACAAATGCTCAACAGTGAGATTACAACATATCATAAGGGATTCATTGCATTAAATCTCATTACTTCATTGTACTACCTTGGATAGCTTTGAAACTAGGATGTATGAAAAATACTGAAAATAGCTTCAAAATTTGGCCACACATGCATGGAAAAATCAGTCCAAAACAAAATCAGACAATAAGTACTGCATATATCCAATTACATGCATGTTTGTTGTGTGTATATATAGACCGGAGTGTGCTAAAAGCCTAGGTGCCATTTGCGAAGTTTAATTTCTTGTCTTTTCTCATTTGGTTGATTTAGCAGAGAAGATTTGTGAAGGTAACAGGAAGTTTGAAGCTTTCCTAAACTCTTGTTGTTTAGTTGATGAGTGAAGAGATTCAGAAAAGAAGTTCAACTCAAATTTGAAGGGAAAATTTCTTGAGCTTGCTAACAGCCTCTAATAAATAATCATAAAGTTCTTGAGAAAATAATCATAAGCTTCTAGCAATCACTTTGTATTGAAGCATACAGATATTGCAGGAAACCTCAAATCCAGAAAATCATGCCAAGATTGGCTGATTCTGTTATCTGATCAGTCACAAAGTCATTCTCAAAATCCAGAAAATCATGCCAAACTTGGCTGCTTCTGTTATCTGATCAGTCATTAAGTCATTACAGCCTCTGACTTCCATTTCAATATTTATCCCAAAGGGCTTCATCACTTGTATGTCATTATAGCCCAAACTATGCATACCCTACCTTCATTTTC
>JBAPGN010002257.1:0-10946 GCA_037355405.1 Vitis amurensis
TGAGATCATTTATTGTTCCAATAAAGTTGAGAACCTCGAGTTTCGGAAGATGAATGTCATGGTTAGGGAATCTCCTATGCAATCCAGTCATATAGAACTAATGATATCAAAGAAGAATGATTTAGCAAGGGATTAGGAAAAACTGAAGAGATGGAAATACTTCAAAGGTGAAGCTTCTACAATTTGGTTAAATTTTGAACCAGAGAATTGAAGCCATACAGGGCAAATTATGTGTCACTATTCCAAAAGAGATCAAGTGAAACCAAGTTGGAGAGGTAAGAGATTTCTAGTGAAATTAGGCCTGAAAATCCCGAGTAAGAGAGGTTGAGATGCGTCAAGTTTGAGAACCGACCAAACCCAACTGAAACAGAGGACCCACTGAAGTTGTTGAAAGCCAGGTTGAGTCTCTGTAGATGAGGAAGAAGGAAAAGGGTAGTATTGGAATGGATGGTGCCAAAGAGCTAAGTGCAACTGAGGTCTAGCTCAATTACATGAACTGTCACCCAATCACATGTGTCCCCATCCCATGAGCAGCAATTGGTACCCTTCTTCCAAGACTCTGTTTTAGGATAAGAAGTGATGCCATTGAAATTGCAATACCAAGAACTGGAATTATCAATGGAAAATGATTGCTTAAGGTGGAGCAGAGCAAGGGCCTGGTGATGCGGGCATAGTTTGGTGAAATTAGAGAAAAAGAAAGAGGAAGAAAGAAGCTGAGAGGACAAGAGGAAGAAAAGAAAACAAATGATGAGGAGTTTAGACATCATTTTTCCCAAAGCAATTGAAAGAAAGTAGGAAGATGAGAGAAATGGTGATGAGTACACTCCAATTTATATGCAAATGATTCACTATAGAGAACTTCTTGGTTTCGAACTTAAACAGAGAAAGTCATACAAGACTTTTCTTGTTACATTAAGTGTTGTGTCCTTTGAAAGGGAAGTTGCATCCTACGACTTTTCTTGTTAAAATTTGTGAAAACACAGAAACCAAAAAGAAGTGGTTCCCTTTGGTTTGAAGTAAAAACAAATTTTATTTTATAAAGTAAATTTTATATGTCACCTCTTAATCCTAATCAACAAACATAACCTAATTATATACAACTTTTAATAAACCATGGTTAGACATACCCAAATAATACACACAATTACATATATAATTTTTTTTAAAAAATAATAATAAAACTAATTAGAAGTTTGCAACACCACAAAAATATTTTCTTCCTAAAGAATCTTTTGCCAAAAATGGATTACCACTTTGGATCAAAGAACATACTAAAAAGATTAAAAAATAAAACTAAAAGAAATTTAATATTAATTATTTGATTGAATTTTAAAATGTAAAGAAAAATAACAATTCAAATTACTTAAAGATTCATATCTTTTTTAAAATTTTCATTTTTTATGAAAGATAAAAGAGAAGAAAAATATATTTGAAAAAAACCTTGTCAACAAACTTATCAATCATAAATTTATTTATTTTTTATTCACTAATAATAATATTATTCACTCTAGCACTAACCATAAATAAAACCATGTGAGTTTCTAATTCATCGAAACTTTCGTTTACCGCCATTGTTTTTAAACCTTTTCTTCTCTTTGATGATTTGGAAATGCACATATGTATTTTGATTAATTACTATTTTCTTTTATATATATATATATATATATCCCCTTTATAGTATTAAGTATTTTAAATTTTATTTCCCACTGTCCTATTGCTTTTTAATTTAATAATATCATATATTAATAATTAAGTCTAATAAGTTTGTTTCTTATAAGATTTCTACTAATGCTACTAATGTACATAATAAAACTTTTGGTACTATCATCATATTTTGGGGCAAAGAAAATAATAAAAATAAAATAGATGAAATAAGAAAAAAAATTCAATATCAATCATTTTGTTTAATTTTAAAATATGAAAAAATATAACTATAAATTAAATTATTTAAATATTTATACATTTTCAATTTTTTGTAACGTGAAAAATAAAGAGAAAATAAATGTTAAAAAACATGTTAAAAACTTATTTATTATTATTTTTGTGTATCTATCTTCTTTATACTTCTTTTCCTATATTTATGAAAATTTCCAACATTCTCATAAAATAGTAGGAAGTTCATCTAAATGTTTCTTGCCAATGTGATTTTTTATTTTTTATTTTTATTTTTTGCCTTTTTCACCTCTCTTTGTTTGGGTCCTTTATTCTTAGAAAAAAAAACGACTAACTTATCAAATCTATACCTAACACACTTTGAATTTGGATTGTTAAAATGTATGAAGACATTTAAGCAATTGAATAAAAATACAAAGAAATAAGATCGAAATACAAACAAATAAGGATTTTTTTAAAAACATGTGATAATTTAAAAAAAAAATGATAATTCAAAAAATATTTTCAAATCTACATAGATTTGGAGGAATCAAATAGGAAGTTGTCATTTGAATAAACAATTTTAACACTTGAATTGAATATCTTAAAAAATGTCATAGATTTTGAAATAGTTTTTGAAATGTCATATTCTTAAAAACTAATTTTTTAAATATATTATATTTTTTTCTCAAAATTCTCAAACAAATGAAATTAAAAGGTCTTTTGGCTATGCTCTATTATTTTTATGGTATTTATTTGCTCTAATTTTTTTTATTTCAAATTATTTTTAAAAATTAATAGACTCGTCAATGAATCCAATGTCACATTATTTTGAGTTTATTTAAGCTAGAGTGAGAAAAACTTAAATTAATTAAAAATATTGAATTAATTCACATAGAAATATATAATCGCAAGAAATAAAGTACTTGATAAGAACGTGCTTTTGACTTTGACTTCCAATAGTCAAGAAAAAGTGGCAAAACTAGCTAGGAGTTTACAACACGACAATTATATATTTTATGTGCACTAAGTCAAACTAAAGAGAACACCTTCATGGAAAGCGTATGAGTGTGGTGAAAAATTTATTTTTGTTAAGCTAGTGCACATAGCCACTAATATAATGGTTTCAACAAAGGTATGCCTCTAAAACAAATGGGTGTGCACCAGTTGCATAGTGCATATATATAGCCAAAATAATGTTATCAAAACCCAGGACAATGCCAATGCAACGAAAAATGTATCGGTCTGCCTCTGCATGAAGCAATAAAAATAAACTATCTCACACAAGCATCGACCTTCAAATGGAAGTGCCCCCTAATTCCTTGACATAAAATACCAAATTATGTTAGATAAAAAAATCCATTGATTCTAAAAGGTAAACGGAAATTCAAATCTTCCCATGGAAGTACAACCTCCCTGTTACCGGACTCCCACATACACGAAGTCACCTCATCTCAAGGATTATACATCATCATAAAATGTAACACACACTATCCATATAATTGGAAATCCGATCTATGTATTCAGTCCCCCATCCTGAATATGATGGTCCATGATAAACAATTTGACCCATACAGGAAGTGAGGGGTCGATCCACATCTACCAAGAAAACAGCACTTTGGAAACCATTGGTTCCTTCACAAAATTGGTAGCAATCCATCATCACATTGTTATCTATCTTATGTCCAAAGACCTCCATCTGAACATGGAATCTATGATCATAATTAGAACCCATAAGAAAGTATATGAGGTCGACACCCACTTGGAAACACTGGAACGCTTGGACATCCACTCACAAAATTGGTACATCCAATCTAGGTCTGGGTCCCTCATCTAACATGAGGTCTATGAATCATTTGAAACCCCAAAAGAAGTTAAAGGTCCCCCACCTTGGAACGCACTTGGAACCCTTGTGTACATTTTAACAAATTGGTACCATCATTATAAATATGGTACATCTATACCTTACTCAAAGAACCCCATCGAACATGGATGTCTATGATTTCATTGAGAGACCCATAAGAATGATTAGGGTCAACCCTACTCGGACGCCAATTGAGAACCACTTGGTACATCCCTTAATCACAAAATTGTGCATCCTCATAATTTGGTAATGATCTATTGCTCCCAAAAGTCACCCAAAACCTAACAAGAAAGAGTCCAATTTTCATTTGAACCCATAAGGAAGTATGGGGCGATCTTATCACCTTGAAACGCAGTTGAACCTTGTACAATAATTCACAAAAGTAGTACATCCCTCACAATTTGTACATCCGATCTATGTTTCGGACCCCAAGCTAACACTGGAATGGTCCATGATTTCAAATTTGGAACACCCATAAGAAAGTGATGGGCCAATACTCACCTCTAACAGTAGTTAGGAAACCCTTGTAACATCCTCATAAAAATTTGGTACAATCATTCATTAAATTTAGTACATTCGATCCTATACTTCTAGTCCCCCCTCTAAACAGGAATACCCATATTTCATTTTGGAACTCATAAGAAGTGATTGGGGGTCGACCCACCTCCGAAATGCAATTGGAACCCTTGTACACATTTAAACAAAATATGAGGTACATTAATTCATTAAATTGTACAATGATCCCTATACTTTCGGGACCCCCAATCTGAACATGGATGGTCCATGATTCATTTGGAACCCATAAAGGAAGTGAATTGGGGGTCGATCCATGCCTCAGAACGTAGTTTGGAACCCTTGGTACAATCCACTTACAAAATTTGGTCATCCCGATCCTATACTTTCAAGACTCCATCTGAACAGGGAATGGACCATATTTCATTTTAGAAAATCATAAAAAGTGATTGAGGGTTGATCCCTAATCGCAAAAACATAGTTTGGAACCCTTTTGTAACACCTTCACAAATTTGGTACATTCCTGTCATTAAATTTGAAAGTACATGCCAATCCTATTGTTCTAGGACCCCCATCTAAACATGGATGTCCATGATTTCATTTTGGAAACTCGTAAGGAGAATTGGGGCCGAAATCCTCTCTTCGGAAATGCACTATTGGAACCCTTGGTAACAAATTCTAGAATGTTGTTGATTAAATGGTCCCATTCATATATTATACCTCTTATGTCCCATACAGAGAGGATAAAATAATAAAATAATTTTAAAATATTTTTCATTTAGGAGAATTGTATTTTGGACCCAGTCACACCACAAAAAATTAGATTTGAGTCATGAAAAGTATGATTAATAAATTGATGGAAATGATATAAAAATAGTAGAAGAAGACCAATAAACCTATTAGAACTATTTTGAGTATTTTTTTATAGAATTGTTTGACAAACTTTTTATATCTTAATTTTTTTAAAAAATAAATTATTCTGAAAATATTTTAATTATTTTAGAGAAACTATTTATTATAAAATATGTTTTTAAAAAATATATCATTTAAAAGATAATTTTGACATATTTTAGTTTATTTTATTAATATACACAATTTTAAAAATAATATATTTCACAAAGATAATTTGATTTTTAAAAATAATAGATAAATAATATTGTATTTTAATTTTTTGGAAAATGATGTATATATTTTTTCCAAATCACTAAATTAAATTAAATTTTATTAAGATTTACAAAAGAAATAAAATTTAAATTAATTTTTTTTTCATAGTCAATAAAGTTCATTTTTGGAAAAATAAAAAATACATATTCTTCTTCTCAATTTCAATAACTTTTACCTTTATGATATCTTGGGCTTAAAATGGTGAAATTTATAAATAGACCAAAACTTAATTTTTGGGTCTAACTAGGTTCAAAACACAATTTTCCCTTTTTCATTCCACTTAAGCTTACGTTATGCCATAAAATATTTTTGCTGACTTAGAAAAATGGACTCATTTGCGAAAATTTTACCCGCCTTCAAGATCGAGTATTTCAAACCATTTCATTTTTCGTTTTCCATGTCATGCATGTGATGTCACACACGTTTGTGGCTGCAATTTTCATTGACCGGATTTTTATATACCATAACAAATTTGTATTTTTTCTTAAAAATCTCAGGACCAGTAATGGTAGTATTAATCCTATTCCTTCACTCAAATTTATAAGTCATTCCACTTAGCATATTGACTATCCCACCTCATATATTTTGACTGAGACACAACCAAACCACATAAAAATCCAACTAAACACTTATAAACATGCTATAAAAAAAGATGAATTTGTTAATTGCTTGAACTTTCCTTTAAATAACAAATAAAAGAAAAAAATATTCTTTCTTATTCTTGAAATTTTAGGAACACAATAACCTAGACATGTGATATTATTTTTCTTTTATGTACATAAAGAAAAAAGGAAAGAATTTGTAGCGTAAATTAAATTATAAAAAATGAAATAAATAAAGAATAAAAATATTTAAATAGAATTTAGAAAGAAAAAGGCACAATAACCCGATCTCACAAAAAATAAAATTATAAATATAATACACTGATAAATGTCATGACCAAGAAAAAGTAACTATAATATATAACTGATAAACTAATGATTAGAAGAAATTTTCATAAATGATGCAGTGAGAAATAAAAGAACAATAATTTGTCAATATATAATTCCCAATAATATAAAATATTTACATAATATAAAGAAAGAATGGCTTCAATGATTAAACAAAGTTATGATTTGATATTTAATTTAATATTTTAAATCTAATAATTCCCTTCAAGAAATACAATATTACACTTTGTAATAAGATGTAAGAAAAAATAATAATATAAAAAGGTCAAGAAAGTTATCGATGAAATAGTCATCCTAGCTACACCCTCCTAAGAGAATAAAAACATTTAGTTAAAACTAGCTTCGCCTTTGGTATGCAAACCCGACTATCTGAAGTTGGCCAAAACTAGCCATGATCAAATTGGATCCCAACATTTTTAAAAAAATTAAATACTAGTTGAAAATATCCATTAATAGATATGAAAATAAAACAAATAAGTTCTTTTCTTAATTAAGGGTCTTAAAATAAATTGGGATGTAATGAAAAGACTAAAGTAGTTGTTTCAAGAGATGGAGGATCAACTATTTTTAAAAAGAACGGAGCCAAAAAAGATTAATAAAGAAAGAAGAGAGAAGGTTAACGATTAGGCATACTAGAAAAAATCAGCCTAATAATTCCTATGATTATCACAATTTGAGTGTGGCTGAGAAAAAAGGAGCACTTCCTTAACTTGCCTTACATGATGGGGTTGGAAGAGTAGCAAACAATCGAATCATTGGAACCATGTCAAATAGGAGGAATAAATATAACATTTATTTGGTTTGAACTGAGGTCCACCACGCAAAGCCCTAATTGGTGAGAAGACTGACTTAATCATCCCAAAAAGTGATCAAGGGCAACTAAAGTAGAACATATGATGTTACCCCCTATTTTATAAAAAATGGAAATGTATAACCAAATTCTCCTAAACTATCATTAATATCTTATTCTTAGTGTAAATGTTTTCAAGAATTGACAATTACTTTTTGAGTTTTAAGTTACCATATTTATTGAAAAAATATTGAATGAATGATATTGCATTATCACAAAACCAAAATAATAATAGTGATAATAATAAGGAAAAAAAACATTATTTAAAACTTTAAATAAACAAAGAATTGCACTTGTTAATAGACAAATATAAAGATATATTTGCCAACATAAGAATGTAAAGGCCATTTATAATATGCAACACATAATAAAGTGGGAGTGGAACGAGTTAATTTCTTCTTGCTCCTTGCTTGCAAGTGCTCATTTTAGACCTTCTGATCTTTTTATGAATATCTTTCAATAATCCGAACAAACCCATTAGTTTCCCAGTTTAAGAAAAACGAGACACCCAAGAGACACCCAATAACCATCCACATACCAATATCCGACAAATGTGATTTCCCAATCAAATCCACCACCTAAACTTTGGCATCTGCTTCTTTGAAGCTCCGGTAGTTTCATACAGCTATGCTTTCTGTTGAAACAAGACGGAAAATCCAAACAACCCTGATTCTCATATGAATGAATCAATTTCCAAAAGTGTCAAAACGATTACCCGGGAGTATGAACCGAGTAAGATGGTTTGGGAAGATTCAAAAACTTCAAGAAATGTCAAAACATGTAATAATTGTGTGAGGAATACTAACCAATTAGCTCGTTGAAGAATGAAGTACACAAGTGATTCAAGCGAATCAAATATCCAAAGAAGAATGATGGAATAAGTCCTATAAAGGTTAAATTAAAAGAAGGACAAATAAGCCCTCAAGTGAAATTAGATTTCCAATAGGACTTGGAACTCTCCACCTTGGAATTTGTTGCTTGGAATTAAATCAACCGTTGTGACAAGATTCAAGATTTTCACAAGTTCAAACATCCACCCTTTTGTTAATCACTGTTATGGAAATCTTGAATAATAATATTCGCCACACATGAAGTATTTTCCTTGGCCATGTATGCCTTCTCTATATTCATATAGCTTTTCAAACTTCTCAAAGATACAAATTTCAGGCAAGTCACCCTCGGAATTCATTTATAGATAGCAAGAGTCAATGATTCTTAGCATTCATAGAAAATGGGGGATTTGATCTTGGAAAACCCTTAATGACCATGGAAAACTATTAGAGCGCAAAAACAAGAACTTGCAAACTCTGGTAATGAGATCACTCAACCAATGGGGAGATGATTAATCATTATCTTATTATTCCCTAATGGTCTAGAACTTCAAGTTTTGCTAACAAATAGATCCAAAAGATCGAGGTACTAGGCACTTCAACTGATTTAGTCCGTAAGAGTCAAGATTTCTGATAGCAAAATTGCCCTTTAAAATGTTTGAGGAATGGTTGCCATGAAATTCTATAATCCTTCGTAAATTCAAAACAGAGAGATCTTTGCTAAATTTCCCAAACTATGAAAGGAAGCATGCCAACTCAAGTTGTTACTGGACAAAATCAAGAACATCCCATGGAACTCACTTGCAAAAAAGGTGAAATTTTCTCCACTCAAATTGTTATGGGAGACTGAAAAGAAAAAATGTAAATATTGGAAAGGAATGGAAGTGGTCCTTGGGCAGCAAGTTGAATGAAGATATCTAGAATTTGCATATTTTCCATGGAAGCACTCAAAACCCACTTATGATGTTAAAGAGAGATCAAGTTACCACAATAGTACCTTCCCAGTATTCCATGACCATACTCCACTAATTTATTAGAGTTTGAAAAGGTCCTAGCCATCGAAATACGGGTAAAATGAGAAGAGAGGATAAGAAGAGCATTTGTAGAAGATCAAGCACAGAAACGAGTTTCAAGTTTTCCAAATTAACTTGCTCCAAACACACTCAGTTATTGAAGAAAAATGAAAATCAAGGTGGCAAGCTTAAATATAATGAACTGGAATAGGCCCAAATGAAACTCATTCAGCTCAACAATAACCCTTCAAGAATCAAATTGGAAATTCACCAATATGACCAAAGAATTTGTAATACGAGATCTAATTCACCAAAGATGGCAAGAAAGACAAAAGATGTATTGTTCCCGTGAACAAGTTACAGAATCTTAGTCCTGAAGGTTGTTTAGATTCCAATGAATGGTGGAATCTACCAACTGAAATTGTGCTAAAAAAGGTAAACAGAACTGTAAAATAAGACTTTAGATGCCAATTGAAGTAAAGGAAGGACCCTGAGATCGCAATGGAGAGATCCAAATCTTAAAGACTTTAGATTGCACAAATGAAGTAGGGATGGACCCGAGAATTGCAAATAGGAGAGATCCAAAGTACTGTAAAAGACTTAGATTGCCAAATGGAAAACAGGGATGGACCTGAATCCGCAATTGGAGAGATCCAAAGATCGTAAAGACTGTAAGATTGCCAATGAAGTAGGGATGGACCCTGAGAACCCATCGGAGAGATCCATAAAGCTTAAGAAATGTAAATTGCCCTGAGGCTGAAAATCTCTCCACTAAAATTTGGGATGATAAATCTAAAATTCCATGACGGAATGGAATCCTCACTGAATCGTAAGGAAGTTCTTCCGACGAATCAATCATTACATAAGTAGAGAACCTCGAGTTCGGAAGTGAATTCATGTCAGGGAATCCTCCCATGCAAAATAACCACAGATCAAAAAGAAACTAATGATATCAAAGAAGAAGACCGATTAGCAAGGAAATTAGAAAAAGACTGAAAGAGAGGAAATACCTCCAAGGTGAGCTCCTGCAAATAATTGTAAATTGTGGAAGAACCAGAGAATTGAAGCCATGCGGCAAATACTCTTCATAATTCCCAGACCAGATCAAGTTGAAACCAGTGTGGAGAGAGATGGAAGATTTCAGGTGCAAATTTTTCCAGAAAATCCAGAGTAGGAGAGATAATGCATCAAGACTTGAGAACCGAACAACCCGATGAAACACAGAGGAGTAAAATTGAAGTCATTGAAGACAGGTTGGCCTTCCAGGTTGAGGAAGGAGGAAAAAAGGGTAACTATTGGAATGGAGATGCCAAATAAGAGCACCGCTGCAACTGAGGTCCAGCCCAATATATGAGCCTGTCACCCAACACATGAATGACCCCAATCCCAGAGCAACAAATCACTAACCTCAATCTTCCAAGACTCTGTTTAGGATAAGAGTGATGCCAATATGGAATCACAAAGCCCAAGAACTGAAGAATTATCAAAATAAAGAAAATAGGATTGCTTAAGGTGGAGCAGAGAACAAGAGCCCTGCCCTGAGCGGCATAGTTTTGGTGAAATTAGAGAAAGAGGAAAGAGGGGAAAGAAGCGAGAGGACGAGAGAAAGAAAAAAAAACAAAGAGGAGTTTTAGACATCATCTCCCCAAAGCAATAAAAGAGAAAGAGTGATGTAATGAGAGAAATGGTGACAAGTACAAACTCCAAATTTAGTATGCAAATGATTCCAAGTTAGAATAATCAATGTTTTGATCACTTTCAAATTGGTGTGAAAGCACCCACCTTTTTTATAATATTAAAGGTAAAACAAAAAGGTTCATGAGAAATAGCATGAACCATTTGAGACTTAGGTCAAACAATGAAAAATAATGATTTCTAAGCGGCCCACCA
>JBAPGN010002258.1:0-10924 GCA_037355405.1 Vitis amurensis
CCTAATCTTTGGGAGGTCTAAAAAACTATTAAATCTACATGGATTTCTCTGCATTCCAGGGTATGCCATGTATGTATATGGTTACATATGATTAGCCTTTCCTGTCTGTTTCTTCTGATACATTATCATACAAGGTCCATTATAGGAACTTCTCTGAACATTAACCTGATGTCGATGTTTGGTACGACCCAGCCAAAGACCACATTACCAAAGGAAAAAGATTATAAATAGAAAATAAGTAGGGTAAGAAAAATAAATATATTCAATTTGAATTAGGATTTGAAATATACACTAACCAAAATCTATCACATTTGATCAACTCAGATGAAAATATGCCTAGACCTTTTGAATTAATACCTCTAACTGGTTCAGTCTATTAAGTGATGGTTTCAGCAAAGCATAATATGGTCTGGTAATTATGTGTATTGTTAGCAGTTCAATATTATTTGTACATCTTATGATTTACTCCCACTAAGTCATTGTCTGTCCAATTCATTAAGCTGCCTAATGTAGTCAGAGAGCTATGGGATGCATTACAACAATTACGGAAGCACTATTTTCCTCTATGCAAATTTAGTTTTCATTTAATCAATTATTGCAGAAAACGCTCCTTTGAATGCACCCACTTCTTACTTTGCCACCTTAATGACAAGAAAACTTGAGCAAACATTGAAAAAAAATGCTTTTAATACATAAAATGTATGAATTCTCCTCTCCTCCATTTTAACATGATTCACATGAAAACAACTTTAGTAAAAATAAAAAATAAAAATAAGAACTTCCAGGAGATAAGCCTATATCAGTTGATCTTTTTTTAAAATATATATATATATATTGATAGGTAAAGGAAAATTTCATTAAAAGCCAAAGAGGCTAAAGAGTATACATGGAGTATACCAGGGAACAAAGTAACAAAAACAACAATGCAACAAGCCTATCCCTTACTTGGTAACTAACCAGTCTACAAAATCAATCAAAGAGAAAGTGAGTTCCTCTATATACACCCTAGCACAATTCACAAAAATGTACAAAAAAATAGATTTAATTTCTTGGTCATTCCTCTCAACATCGTTGGAGGCTCTCCTATTCCTTTCTTTCCAAATGGTCCACAACAAGCAGAGGGGGGCAGCTCTCCAAGCTTTCTCCCTTTTCTTGCCCACAAAAGAACCATGCCATCCCAAGAGGTTCCTCCTAACAGAGAAGTGCATCACCCATTGCACCCCAAAAAGGGAGAAGATCAGAAGCCATAACATTCTAGCCTTTTCACAAAACAAAAGAAGGTGATTTGTGGTTTCCTCTTCATTTTTGCACAGATAGCACCTATTGGGGATGTTCCAACCACTTCTCTTTAGGCGATCAATGGTGAGTAGCCTGCTCCAAGCCGCCTCCCAACCAAAGAAGCTAGCCCTAATTGGAACCCAAGGCGTCCAGATAACTCTAGCCAGGAAAGGAGGTCTAGTGCCCCTTGAGGACGAGTCATAAAAAGACTTGACTGAGAAAGTCCCATTCTTGTTCTCTCTCCACCAAAGCAAGTCATCCACTCCACTTCTAATGGTCAAAGGATGAAGCTTACTTAACAAGCTTTCTACTTCCGCCACCTCCCAATCATTTAGGTGTCTATTAAAACGTAGCCCCCAGCTGCCCCTAACTCCATCCTCCTCCCAAGCCTCGGCAACCCATCCTTCTTTGTTGACTGCTAAATTAAACAAGTTTGGGAAAGCATCTTCCAGAGATTGATTTTCACACCACAAGTCCTTCCAAAATTTCACTCTAGTACCATCCCCTATGATGAAGCGGGAGTGAGTTCTAATGTTCTCCCAACCATTTCTGATGGTTATATATATATGTATATATATATATATATATATATATTCCTTTTTTTCAAAGCAACAATTAAGTTCATCATATTGAAGTTCAAGTGCTCAAAGCACTGCAGCTAAATGTATGTGAAATATCAATTCAAGTTAACCAATTTAGAGTAATTACCTGAATGGAAAGCCAGATAGCTTCCATAACCATAATATCCTCAAGATCCAGATCAAATTCCTCATCCCTGCATTTACAATCAAATTAGTTATAATGCTGTGGCATACCAAGCAAATCAATAAGCACATCTAATTGACTTGTTAAAAACTAGAGCCAAATCAATAGAACTTTGGAGCTGTAAGCTAAATTTCACTTCATGGCCAGAACAAGAGAAATTTGATCGTTGTACAAAAAATTTGTAATTAAAAAAGGAAGAAAAAAGAAGAAGAAATCAATGAGCAGATGTATTTATTTCTTTGGAACTATTGGCAGATGCTTAGGAATGGTACCGAACATTCAAAAAACAAATCTTCAATAAATTTTCCCCACTGCATGAATTCTCAGCCAAAGAGGTATGTGATGCTAAAAAATGAGGTTCTTCAAATTAGCACCATTGCATAACAGAATTAGCATTCAGCACTAGGCACTACACAGAATATGAAGCTAGAATCCCAACACAAGAACACTCCACAATCAACTGCTCAACATAATAGACAGTCCCTCTCTTACCATTTTTATGACCAATTCTGGTACCAGATTTAGAATTTTATCAGAGTTTGTTTCAATGTTGCTTATTTGACTTGGAAAAAGAATCAATTCGATTAAGATTTTGTGTCATAAAATATTGTGCTGGCAATTCCACTCCAAAATGGATTGCAAGTTTATATCTCTAATTCAAATTCCAGTCATTCACTCCACAACTTAAGGCTCTAGGAGTTACTGTGTGCACTCTTATCATATCATGTTTTAATCATAATTTAATTAAAACTAATACTAATCCCCTTTCTTGATATATATCTTGGAGATTCATCCTCATCGTGTTTTCAATTACATCAGCTCACCCTAACTTAATCTACTTTCAATCTTGAAAAATCTCAAAAATGATTTTTGCATGTTCTCAAATTTGGTTTTAATCACCAAAACTGTTGCAAAAATCAGAGCTTAAGAAAAGAAATTCTAGCCATCCAATTGATCCAAGGACTGCATCAACTGATCAAAAGTGAAATTTCCTCTTTGATTGATTGAGGCACTTGCTCAATCAGAATGTTTTTTGATCAACAGTGCCAACTCAATTGATCAAGAGAACCTTCTCAATCTGATTTTGAAATTTGTCATTGTGGCCTTCGATTCTTTTCATTTAAAGTTATAGCTTGTTTTGGATTTGCTTCTTTACAAATACAAACCTGGAGGCATTGTTTTAGATGCCTGATCTCATGCAGTAATGCACCAATACTTCAAGGGGGTAAACTCTTTCAACATTTATTTACAAAAAGGAAAGGGGCATCTCAGTAAATTTGTAGATATGGGTTTTTTAGGATTAAAGTTAGTACTGCTTGATAGTTCAAGTTATATAAAAAATTTGAAATTGTTTCTTTACTATAAATTCTTATTAGCCTTCTATTTTTCAAAACAAAAATGATTTTCTTAAATTTTCTACTTTCTAATAGTATCTACTTTATAAAATTTTTCGAAATTATTTTCCAAAAATTTTTCCATCTTCCAAAAGATTTTATTCTTTAATTAGTTTCTATTTTCAATTCCAAATCTAAAAACAAAAATTAATGGATTTTAGGAAAAGAATTAGGCCTAATAGATTACCATCTCATTTAAATTTTTTAGGATTTTCAAAAGCCTATAAATAGTTTATTACTATAAAGAGAAAAATAATTATGAATAATAATAATTTTTGTAAATGCAAAAATAATGCATGACAATACTTTTTTTCAAATTGCAATATTTAATGCTTACGCTCCTTTTCTCTTCTAGTTGAGACTCCTGAAAAGCCTTGATAGAATCCCAAGATTTATTTATTTATTTCTTCTTGTTAATGGTGAGATTTCGTCATTTTCTCTTCCAACTAAAACTCATAGAGCCTCACTAAAACTTTAATATTTATTTCTCCTTCTTTTCTTTTCTTTTGCTTTTTTTTTTTCTTGTCCTTTTGCTTTTATTTTCTTGTGTGATGCCATAAACCATTTCTTCATTCCCAACCATAAATCCTATGAATGAAACCCTGACCCACCATTATTTGATTGTAAGCTAAGCTACCTTAGAATTGCACTACATTAATACCTTTGGAATTTCTTTGTAATGGAAAGCAAACAATTGATTTCATAGCAATACAACAGCACAAGATGAATGAGTTGCCTTCCCCCCCACTGCCACCAATAAATAAATAAATAGAGAGGGAGCAAGGGAGCGAGGGAGTGAGTGCGAACAACATTGAACTACATTAAAACCAAATATGAATAAGGAGAGGAAAGCACATTCAAACAAGAGCTACAAACTCAATGTGGCAAAAATCCTTTACAAAAGGCTCTAAATGATAAGATCCTTGCTTAGTCAAAAGATCAAAACAATGTTGTTGGCCAACCTATGGATACAAAGGAAGAAGCATTTCAAAGCCTGAAGAAAGTGAATCAATTTGTCCAATCACTAATCTAATTTTGCTTGCCTATGCTCCTCAACAAATACTCATGCTAACACCAACAATGAGTCTTCTTTTATCATAAGGTTGTTGAAGTCTGACAAGTTTAGAAAACACAGGCCTTATAGCGAAATAAGGATTTCAGCCCCAATGATCAAAACCCAGCCCTATAGGTCTTCAAGAAGGCTCTTACTGCATATTATCTATGATCTTTGAAACACCTCCATCCCTAATTATCTTAGGTTGTTTAGCAAAGATCATCATGGTTGAGCTTAGGTAGCCCTTTGGAGGAGGCTACTCTTAGAGAACCTCCACAGTCCTATTTGATATACTAATCTTCAATCCAAAATGATGATAAGCATCAGGACCCATGACATGCTGTAGTAACTAGGTGCTAAAAAGAGGAGAGGGAGAATGTTGACTCCCATAGTGACCCTACAGACATCTTTAAAACTCTGGTCATTTCTCCCTAGCTGAATCAATTAAGAATAATGGGCATAATGCAACCACCAAAGAACTCTCTACTCTAGCCCTTACATCCAAAGCCAAAGAAGGTTATGGTTGTCATGTAATGACCCCAACTTTCATGCTTTTTTTTTTATGATGAATTTGTTACTCTATTGGCAGGTAAGGAAGTTTGCTAATAAATAATTGTAAGTTGGTAAATAGAGATTGAAGTCTTCTTTGGTGTTTAAAGGGTTGTTTGGGAGGTTGGATGATTCCAAACACTGTTAGGCAGAAGGTGGAGAATATGTGGTTTTAAGATATTGATCTCATGAAAACCATCCCATTGATCAGTTCAACCTTAATTGATTTTGCCAAAAGATTAGATTCAAGAGAAGTTTGAGATCATATCATAGGAAATCCTTTTGGTCTGTTGATCCTGGATGTGATATTAAACAGGACTTCCAAGACATAATAGAGAAAATGGGGGGAAATGCGAGACAAACAAGATTATACAAGTATTATTCTTCCACTTAAGGACAAATATGCTTTCTTCATACCACCTAATCTATAAGAGATCCTTTCTATATTTTAATTCCAAGTTCCAGAATTTGGATGCCCTAGAACTTTCACCCTAAGGGAAGCCCTTAGTAGAACAGTGGCCACTCCATTGCCTTAAAAACAAGGAAGCTAGCCCAAGCAGATGGTCTGATTCACATAGATGCTAATGAAGGTACTCTTGCCAAGGGTTAATTTTAAGTCCAGAGATTGACCCAAATACTACGAGAATGAACTTATATCTCATTAACCTAACTCTAGAGAAGAAAAATCATATAATCATCTGCTGCTATTCTGAAGAGAGGAAAAATCAAGTGACTTATCCATGCCCTTTGCAGGCCTTTACCCAACCTTTTGCACGTCAACTTTCTTTCTTTCTTTTTTTTTTTTTTTACCAGAAACAAATATTGCATTTCCACGAAGTAATTAAATACAAAGGATAAGAAATTCTTCCTCCGTAGCAACTTTACATCAATAATATAAAAAGCAAGAAAATCAATTCCTCATGGAGGTGGAAGATCGCCCACAAAAGAGATCAAACACTAACACTACAAAACTAATTAATGATAAGCAAGTCCACATCTATAATTTCCATTTAGGGCTTCAACCTCTCCTAAGCATGGTCCCCTTATCTATGTAACTACCAAAATACCTGGTACACTAAAAGAAAGCAGAACACTTTAAGAGGGAAGACATGACATTTTATAACATCAATTAGTTAGACAAATAAATGCGTACACAAACAGTTCTCATGATTTCCCAGTGTGTTACTCACCAAAGCCACTTACGGGGTTTAGAGTGGTTTCTACCTTTAACCTATCTTGGAGAAGAACACTTTCACACCAAAAAATTGAAAAGGCAATGCTCTAGCCTCCACCTAACCATCTTGGAAAGCACAATGAATCACATCATTTTCCCCAAAATCTTTGCAACAACTCTTTGTAAAAAACTTTGAACCCTATTCCCAAAGCACATTAGTAATTATGGCATGCATTCATATTAGCTCTATTGTAACAATCCCATTACATGGTCTCCTTCCTTGATCACCTTCTAAAGCAAGAAGGTGACATTTGCCTTGTCATACCACTGTAGTGTTCTCTCTCTCTCATTATTATTATTTGTTTATTGGGTTAACAAAATAAGAAGGCCAAACCTCTCAACCCCAAAAAGTTGGCAACTCTCTCTCTCTCTCTCTTCTCCTCTCTCCACCCCTTTTATTATTCTTATTCTTTTTAGTGGGTTCACAAAGTAAGCAAACTCAACCCCTCAAGCCCAAAATCTCTGCAACATTTTCTTAAACAAACTTTATTCCTTATACCTATTTCCAAAGCACATTTGTTTATCCACATTTTATAGAGTATTATAGATGCTTGCGCTTTTTTCTCCCCTTTACTTGAAAATGATTGTCCTTTTTCTTCATAGCTCCCCAATCTAAAGATGAAATTAGCTGACATAGACTAGCCCAACCACTTGTTACCCGTCCCTCTAGCCTCATCAGATTAGAGACACTCTAAGTCTGCATGATGCCACAAGCATTTTTTTTTTTTTTGATCGGCAAATAGGAGTATATATATATATATATAGATATATCAAACTTAAGTGGCGAACACAATATATCATAAGTATACAAGTGAGAACCAAAAAACCAGCTACAGTAGCTAGAACCCTACTTTTAAGAAAAAAACTTTTTTGGAAACAGGCCCACAACCATTGGTTATAACTAATAAACAAAGAACCTAGACCTCTGCTAACCGTCACGTTAAGAAGGATAACCCTCAAGACCACGTATATAAATTAGATGTGAGGGAAGCCTTGAGAGCTTGGGTAGTGTGTTCCCCCCCTTCAAAGGTTCTCCGATTTCATTCCTTCCATATCGTCCCTAAGGCAAAGAGGAGTTGTTCTCCAAACCTTCCTTCTTTTCTTGCCCACAAAGCTACCATGCCATTCCTTTAACAAATCCTTAACAGAAAAAGGGAGAACCCACAAGATGCCAAAGAAAAAAAAGAGAAAGTGTCATAACTCTCTAGCTATCCCACAGTGGATGAAAAGATAGTTTTCCAATTCATCTGCATCTTTGCACATACAACAAAAACTTGTCAGAAAACCCATTTCCGCCTCCTCTTCGAGTCTCGCGTCACTAGTAGGATCCCTCCCCAAAGTTATTTCCAGCAGAAAAAAACCTCACTTTAATAGGTGCCAAAGACCCATATCTATCTTTGAGGGGGAAGTTCACTTCACCGGTTTTGTTTTTCTTTTTTTTTTTTTTTTCTTTTTTTTTTTTTTCGCCTTCCAATTTTGCATCAATAACCTCATAAAGAGCCCACTCTCTGCTGGCTTTCCAACACCCATTTTATCCTCTCACATCTAATTCTACCAAACTCTATAGCGTTTCTTGAGAAAATACAAAATTCTGATCATGCATCCATCTCCATTATGATAAATCTCCTTGAGAAGCAAGGGTTCCAAGTGGCAATCCTCCTACCTCCGCGAAATATCTTCCACCCATGCCTCCTTTAGAACAGTTGCAAAGTGAAAAAAGGGAAAGGAAAAGGTATCCTTTAAAAGTAATCACCACACCACACATCATGCAAAAATTTGATTCTTTTTAACGTTCCAAAACACCTCGAATCTTGTTTTGGGCTTTAAAAATTGCCCATCCTTTTCTATTGACTTCCATCAAGCCATCTCCATGACCTTCTCCCCTTTCCTAAGAGCACCAAACCTCCTGGTTCTTCACCAAAACTTTCCCACTATAAGTTTTCTCCTAGCAATATCCTTTACGAGGCAAATCTCCAACACCATTTACCCAAAAAAAGCTTTATTGATAGTGGCATAAATCCTTAATACAAGGCCCCCCTTTTTTAGGCTTTGCAAGTTGTCGACCAATTCACTAAGATGGGGTTTCTTCCAAAGCTCCTCCTTCCCAAAGGAAATCCCTTTTGGATTTTCTCTAATCTCTTAGCCACCAACTTAGGAAATAAACAAAAGGGGACATGAAGTAAATGGTAGGTTCACGAATTACTATTGAACAATTGATTCTTCTTCTTTGGGGAGATATCGCACTTTTTCCAAAGGCCAATCTTTTTAAAAACCTTCCCTCACCGCCATCCTAAAATAGCTTTAGCCTTAAAGGGACACCGAGGGGTAGGCCAAGTAGGTGGTGGGCAGTTTTCCTTAACTCTACAACCTGTCACCAAACAGCTAACTCCTTCACATTAGGATGTCCCCTATTGGAATAGCTCACTCTTGCCGCAAGTTATCTTTAGCCCTGAGGAAGCCTCAAACCAAGTAACACCTAACATATAGTATGGTTGGCTGGACAGGGATCATAAAAAAAAGTGTATCTCTGTAAAAGCAGGAGGTGAAAAATTTCTACTCCTCTACCTCCCTTTCCGCCCTGTAGCGAGATGATAAGCATCCTCCACCACCCTTCACCGGGAAGAGAGAGCTTAATAGCTCCATAACCAACACAAAGAGATATGGAGGGGATGGGGGTCTCCTATCACAAACCACTGTACTCTAGAAAACTTTTTGGAGGGGAAAAAACCCCGCAAAATTACCCACGAACCCCTGAAAATTTGGCTGTGGAAATGCAAACCTAAATCAACTTAATCCATTTCTGACTAAAGCTCATTTTTTGCATCACCTCCAAAAGAAAACTCCAATTTACATGATCATGGGTTTTCTCTATTTCTAATTTACACACAATCCCCCCTCTATGATTCCTCAATCTTGAATCAATGGCTTTATTAGCAATAAGGACTACATCTAAAATTTGTTTCCCTTCCACAAACTCAATTTTGAGAATTTGGCCCCACTTTTCCCATCATTTTCTTCAACCTATTAGCAAGGACTGGCTAAAATTTTATACAAACTGCCAACAAGGCTTTTTTTATGGGGGGGGTCCCCCCTAAAAAATTCCCCCCCCCTTTTAAAAATCTTCCAAAAAAAAAAACTTTTTTTTTCACCTTCTTGAGAAAATCAACACCACAAAGGTGGAGTTTAAACTTTTCACAAAGGTGCCCCTTTAAAAAAAAAAACTCTCTAAAAAGGCATAAAATCTCCTCCTTCACCAACTCCCAACAATCTTTCCAAAAAGCCAAGGAAAAACCATCAGATCTCAAGGCTTTATCCCTATTCAAGTCCATAAGAGTCTCAAAAGACCTCTTTCTCCATGAAAGCCTCTTCGGCTGACAAACTACTCATTGCTTAACGAATTGAGAAGCAGGCCATTTATATTCAGTGTCCACTCCTCCACTGGTTTTGACAGTAGCAACTTGGAGTAGTGAACAATCTTTGTTGGAATATTTGAATTCTCTATTACCCATTCTCCATTTATCCTAATTCTCCCAATGAGAATCCTTATACGCCTTGCATTGGCTATTTTGTGAAAAAAAATTGTATTTTTGTCCCTTTCCTTCAGCTAAGCCTCCTAAGACTTTTGCCTCCAAGAGGTCTCTTTAAGAGAAACTTGAAAGTGCTCTTGAGTTTCCGCTAAACTTCTCGTTGAAACCCAAATTACATTCCAACATTGAAGAGGAAATTAGTTCCCTTTTGAGGAAAATGGAGGCAAGAAAAGGGTGTGAGATGAAGATCTCAAGGGATAAGAGGAAAGCGTTTGTCTTCCCGTGTTGGGAGGGAAATTTGAAAAGTAGAGTGCTTCGTTAATTACAATAGCTTTCCTCTCTCAATTAGGGAGAGAGGGAGGAGCAATGGGGTGTAAGTTCCTTTTTTGCAAGGATGGTTCTTGCTCAGCTTGGGTGGGGGTTACGAGTACAAAAGTGCTTCAAGGGTGTTTTTAATTTTTCTTTCTCTCTAAAGTGTAGGGATTTGATTGTTTGTTAGGGTAGTTGGTATTTCCTCTTCCTTTTATCTTTCCTACTTACCTTTTGGCCTTTATTATATACTTCATGGGTATTTTGTTGCACCAATTTGCTAGTGCCTTTAATATCTTCTATCTTTTACTTATCAAAAAAAAAAAAAAAATGCATAATTGGTTGTGATATTTGGAGACTCTACACCTAATAGTTTATTGAAATTATCTCTACTTATTCCCAACACTCTCAAAGCTAAAATCTTGTTTGGGTTGGCTAGGGGAGTTGATCACATCTTATCAAGTCATTGAGATGTTCACTAAAGAACACAAAGGTGTTGCATCACAAACATGAAGATAAGTCTAAGTATTGGCCAGTGCAAGACTCATGGGAGAGGTAACATTTGTGTCTAGGTAAATTTGTGTACTTGATCTTTCATAATTAGTGAATTTGCTTGCTATCAATTGACCTATGATTTTTAAATTTGTAGAGTTTTTGGGGGACTCAGTAGGTAGGTTTCCATGGGTTCATCGCATGTTTACTATAGGACTGATTGTTCTTTGTTTTAATAATTAAATATATTCAATCAAAGAACATAATGTAAAAAATTTTAAAATTAGATTTTTGAGCTAAAATTAAGACTACCTATTCAAAT
>JBAPGN010002259.1:0-10879 GCA_037355405.1 Vitis amurensis
GAGACCTACCAGCTGGAAATTACTAAGTTTATAGTAGGTGTGTAACTTGTAAATTGGATAAAGAAAACATAGAAGTGGACAGACAAATTAGAGAGTAAGGTAAAATATTTGGTTGTTGTGCAACTGTATAAAGGAATAAGGCTAAATGGTTGTATTTTTTTTATAAATAATTACATATCTTCATCTTTGAGAAAATAGGAAGTCATTTGTAACAGGAAATGGAGAGAAGCATTCAACAACCAAGCAGAGAAAATATCTTTACGAGGATGCAACCACATGTTGTTCCATTGAATACAAATTTTCATTAACTCGTCATTTTGAGGTAGCAAGATTGATTATTTTGAGGCATTTGGGTGTGTTCCCTACCTGTGAAAACTAATTCATATTTGTGTCTATCTTAAGGTCAGATGAGTGATACTGCACAGTTATATTAACCAGATCATTCTATTTTCTTTGTTTCTTGTTGGGGCAATAGCAAATCATTAGCTTCATTAGTAATTAGAAAGTGAAGTGTTCAAAATCCCAAGAAGACAGACCCAACTTGTGAAGGTAAGATCTACACCTGAATTAAACACAATACCAAATGGCATGATTTTTAATCATCTCCTTCTACATATAGAACAGCGGAGCTATGTCACTCCCCTCACCCTCCATTTGCATGCATATGTCCTAACAAACATGTTTTTTTTTTTTTTTAGGTATCCTAACAAACATGTATTAACTTTCATATATATTTGCCACATGATCTATGTACACATAAAAACATAGATCATTAACAATCACTTTGTACCAGATCCTTTTTGAGAGGGATGTCAGGGTCAAGGGGAAATGGAAGTATTCCTCCAGCTGCTAATTAATGATTATGCAGCATTCATGTTTCTATAAAAGAGTGGCTATTTTCTGAGGAGTTCGTCTTTTCAACCCTCTCGAGTTTGTGTGGGGATAAAGCCCCTGGGCTTTGGCAATATTGTTGGGACTTAGTGAAAAGTGAGGTGATGGGCTTTTCTGCAGAGTTCTATAAGATAGGCACTTTTGAAAGAAACTTAAATGCCACTTTTATGGCGTTAATCCCAAAAAAAGGGAGGTGCAAAGATTTAAAAGATTTCAAATCAATTAGTTTGGTAGGGGGCTATACAACTCTAGAAAAAGTCTTGGGTAATAAACTAAAAAGGTAGTGAGAAAAATGGATTCAAATTTTCAACATGTGCTTGTAGAGGGTAGACAAATTTTAAATGTGATCCTCATAGCAAATAAAGACATTGACTCAAGGTTGAAAACCATAGAGAGTGGGGTCAAATGTAAGCTGGATATCAAAAAGGCTTATGATCATAGCAATCAAGGTTTCTACAAGCGATCTTGGAAAAAATGGGATTTAATCCTTAATGAACAAGATGGATCAAGTGGTGCATCTCCATGGCTCGCTTTTTTGCATTGATTAATGGAATCCTAATAAGATTTTTCTAGAGTTCTAGTGTTTGAAACAAAGTAACCCTCTTTCCTCTTATGATTTCATTATGGCCATGGAGGCACTATTTTATATCTTGAACTAAGGCAAAGGAAAGGGGCTTTATAGCAAGGCTTTCAAGTAGTGTCCCACCTATTATTTGTTTATGATACTCTTATTCTAGTACCAATAAGGAGTATATGGAGTACTTGAGCTAGGCATTCAAGTGGTTTGAGGCAAATTTTGGTTTAAAAATTAATTTGGAGAAACTTGAGTTGATGCCAATTAAGGGGTTACTAATATGGAGGACCTGGCTAGGGTTTTGGGTTGTAGAGCGGGTACTCTTCCAAAAAATTATTTGGGCCTTCCATTGGGAACTCTTTCAAATCTCCTCAAGTTTGGAATGAAGTGGAGGAAAGATTACAGAAACAACTCCCCATGCAGAAGAGATAGTACCTATTGAAAGGAAGAAGATAACTTTGATAAAAAGCATCCTATCTAGCATACCAATTTACTACACTCCTTACTTTTCATACCAATAAAGGCAATTCTAAGGCTGGGGTATATTCAAAGGGATTTCCTTTAACGGGGATGAGCACTTAAGAGAAAGCCACTTGTAGTTCATGTATTGATCAACATTCTGCATAGAAAAGAAGGGTGAGGGCTTGAGTATTAGAAGCTTGTCCATTAAAAAGAAGATTCTTGTTAGTACATGGTGTTGGAGATTCACAATTGAAAGTGAATCCCTTTGGATGCTAGTGATTACAAGAAAGCATGGGGAGCAAAAGGGGGGATGGTACAGTAAAAAGAGTGAAGGAAGGGTATTAGGTGAGGTTATGGAAGACAATCAAAAGTGAGTGGAGGTGTAGTAACAGTAAGATTTGTATGTAGGGTGAGAATGATTGAAGGGTAAGATTTAGATAGGATATGGTGGTTTGGTGGTGACAATCCTTAGGAGAGGCTTTTTCCTGCATTATTTTCAATAGCCCTGGCTAAGTTTCTTCTATCTGAGTTGCACGCTCGTTAGTAGAGCAGAATGGATGGAGTAAACGATTTGTTAATGGAACCCCAGAGTTCATTCTATTAGTACAACTTCATCATATTAACTTGTGAGTCTCTGGGTTTGACTGTCGATATGTGAGGTTTGGTGCTTTGTGTTTTTTTTTGAATACATAGCGCAAATGACACATTGGGTGGAGAATAGAGAGAAAAAGCTGAGTCTGAGGAGAAAATTACTAATTTAATTACTGATTCTATATATGTCTTCATTATCAAAAGGGAAATAAGAGGGAAGAGCAGGTAACAAAGGGTTTTGCAAAAATGTCACAGGAACATAAGAAACCATCGAAAATACAACAAAGAGTTGTGAAAATAGGCACAGTAAAGAAAGAATTCTATTTTTAGAAGTGTGATCCAAGGTAATCAAATAATTTGCTATTGAAGAATACCGAGGATATATGGAATACAAAAAAAGGACAAATATATATCTCCGGTAATGTACTATGTACTAAAACCACCTATTTGCACACTCGCAGACTCAGATGAACTTCGAAGAATATATTATGAATATATGTCAAGCTATAATACCTTGTTATTCATGATATTGATCCGAGTTCAATATCATCAAGACGGATGGTTACCATATTCATCCTATAGTATGAATAGATAAGACGGTAACCAAGGGACTAGGTCATCATTGAGACTTTGAGCTATGTACACACACTGATAAGATTTTTCACTCTTATCTTACACTCATGGGATTTTAGAGCACGTATGATATAGCCGGAGACAAGAGAGGAGGTGTAAATGAGGAGCACAATATGTGTTTATATGAGTAATACAACCCTATCTAATTCAGCACTATAATAATAGATATTGGCGTCACCAAGAGAGGCACAGAGACACATGAGTGATTACGAGTCTCATACGGAGATTTCTGTGTCACATCTTCTCTGAAGATGTGAGTGTACTCACACAGGTCATTGAGCAGAGTATAACACACTATAGGTTCACACAGTATGACATTAAGATATCTTTGTATTGTATATCTCTCTTCAGTCTTTTATGTCATATTATCTACGAAGAAAATATTGTCTCTTGTTTTCTATGGGCAACGGTAAATCACCTAGATGACCAGGCAAGAAATGGTAGAGTAAAGGAAGCCGATTATGAGAGTACGACAACAGAAAAAAGATAAACGAAAAGACAACAGCACAAACAAACAAAACACTGACACCAGCAGAGGAACTAAAATACAAAGTAAAATCGTGAGTCAAGCTGCCTTCTGCACAGAACAGGCCAGAAATTAAAGGGAGAATTGTGTTTTTGGCCTAGTTGGCCCAAAAATTAACATTTGGTCCTCCACACCACCACTATCTTAGAGCCCATAGACCCAAACAAAGTTATGAAAATTTAAGATGAAGGATATTGTCTTTCATTAATTCCTAAATACCTTAATCACCTTATTATCCCTACAAGTGAGTGGGTGAATTTTAATTTTTTTTTTTGTGTTATTTTTTTCATTTTCTTTCCCTATTAAATATTACTCATTTCTAACTTATCCACCTTTTAATTCAATATATATTTCTATTTTATGTGAAATAAAAAGCAATAATATTTTTTTATTTTTTTCAATTTTTAAAGATATTGAATCTTTTTGCTCTTATTAAAAGCAATGATAAAAATTTTGGGATTTTTCAATCCAAAATATTTTTATCTTTTAGTTTAATTTTCAATTTTTTACTTTTAAATTTATATAAGCCCTTTCATCTATATTTTTGTCTCTTATTTTTTTAATTATTTTTTTTATATTTTCTAGCATTAACCAATTTTAAAATTTTAAAATTAACTATCACTTCACTTTAATTTTATATTTATATATATATATATATATATATATATATATATATATATATATTTTTTAGCTTTTAATTTTTTAATGTTTTATTTTAAAATTTTTTAAAAAGATTAAATTGGTTGAAAAAAAATAACTAAGATATGAAGTTCTAATATTATATTAATAATTTTCTTATTTAGATAGCTATATGCAAATATTTTGGACCATAACAAGAAAAATTGTCAATACAATTTTTAGTTATAACCTTAAAATAAGTTTCAAATAAAATATATTAATATAAAAATTTTATCTAAAATTATTGAAAGTGGATTTAATTTTTTTTTTATTTATGACCATTCAAACATTCTAATTTTTTTACTTGAAAGGTAATAGAACATGTTTACAAAAAAAAAAAAAAAAAAATTAGTTTTTCATTTTTTAAATAAATGAGTATAAATATATTAAAAGAATTAAAGATACATCTTTAGTAAAAATTTGATAATATGATTATAATTTTTAAATAATAGATTATTTGGATAAAATTTCACAAAAAAAAAAATACGTGAAAAGAAATAACATTGCCTAAACTACAAAAAAAAAAAAAATGCAATTACAAATTTTGATGATGAGATTAAAAATAAAATCGAAACATTATTGAGTGAGAGAATTTGAGTGGGGGAAAATTTTGAGTGGAAAATAAAAAATAGGAAAGTTTTTCAAAATTACTTGAAATCCTTAACAAAAAGTAGTCTTGTACACCCTTGTACAATTAGTAAATTTGTCTTGTACAGTTAGTGTAATACCCTTGTACAATAACTCAAATAACTCAAAATTTTTATGGTTATTTTTTGTATGGAATGTCCTTAATGAAATAGTTTGGTGGAAAAAAAAAAAAACTATCAATATAATCGTCTTAATATCAATTCAGTGTTAAAAATCGTAACAAAACCTATTTAGGGAGCCTTGTACAACCTTTGTACACTTAGCCATTTCCTTGTACAATTAGTGTTAATACCTTTGTAACAAATGAACACAAATTTCATATTTATTCATAAACTTAAACGACTTTTCAAAAAGAACAATATAAAAAATAAAAATAAATAAAAATAAAACTAAAAGTATTTTAAAACCAACTCAAATAATAATCTATTAATTTTATTACTTGTTTCAATCTAAAAAAGTAAATATACCTTTAACCCTTTTATATATATAAAAAAATCAATCTCTACTTAATGTTTATTGAATATATCCACTTCTAAAATTAGGTCATAAGAAAACATTTTAATTGAGTACTTAAAATAAAAACTCTTCATCCATCTTCATTTTAATCGAATACTTAAAATAAAAACGCTCAATCCATCCCCTTTCTTTATTTTTCTTTTTCTTATTTTAATAATTTTCAATAATTCAAATCATTAAAAAAAAATCCTTAATAACAATTTTTGTAGCATTTCATATAACTTATTCTAAAAGTCATGTTAAAAAAGTTATTAAAATAAGGAAGGAAGAAGATTAAAAAAAAAATTGAACTTTTTATTTTATAATAGTAAAAAAAACTTAAAATACATTTTAGTATAAAATAAAAATTAAAATAGTGAATATATTTATTTTTTAAATTGGTATTTTCAATCATTAGAATTATTTTACTTCCTAAAAATGTAACGATAAATAAATGTAAAAGTAATTATTTATTTATTTAAATTAATATTTGGTTTAAAAAAGTATTGTTCCAAAATAGTATTTGAGATCATAAATAGAGATTTTTGTTATTTATAATTTTAAAATAATAAATAATGTAAATTCTTCAAATTGGATTATAAAAGAGTTTTAAAAAATGAAAATCAAAAAATGGTTAAATAAGAAAGGAAGAGTGACAGTAGTAGAATAGAAGACAAAAAATGAAATGCAGTGGGTATTCTTGTCATATCTATCTCATATCCTTGAGCTTAAATATGGGTGATTGGAGGACCAAATGTTAAATTTTGGGCCCAGATGGACCCAGATGGGCCCAAAACACAATTCTCCCAAATAAAAACCTACAAGGATGAGATCCATAGAAATATATTGAGCTGTCCAACTGATAGTATCTTTTCTGGCTATTCTCTGGCCCACCAAACAATCCTTCATATAGCAAGACTCATAAACTCAACCACTACTCTAGCTACCTGTCCTTAAAGCTCTAAATGATAACAAGGGACTAGTGATCACCAGTCCAGCCCTCACCAAATAATCACACATCATGTGTCCTCATTCGGCACAATACTAAACAAGTCCTGAAAGAATATACATCAAAGGTAGGTATCCCCCACATGAAAAATTTCAACAGTATCTTGCATCTCATCAAACTATCGAAACTCGATTGGAAACTGATAACTCTATCTACGTGCTCTAATGCCCGCAGCCATCAAGAGGATAGAATACTCAACTAAAACATCACTTCTATTCAAGAACGTTAGGGAACAAGATAAATAGAATCTAATGTTCCACAGGGAACTTAATAAGGCCACGGAATAGAGTTCTTTCAAGCATCAACAAGCTACTAAAACTCTATAGAGAACAGAAAACAAAAACCAAATAATAAACAAGGTAGATCCCTTGTTTAGCCAAAATGGGATACCGCCGAAAAATATCCAAAATTGTTATGACATCCTGCCAAATTCTCGAAAGAAGCTCCACCTTGGAGACACAAGTGAGCCCATTGGATATAGTTGTCCAAGAGAGACGTTTTTTTGTTCCTTTCAAGCTCCCACCCGTGCCCAACAGCTTTTACCTTCTAGAGATTGGCATAAAACTATTATGAGGAACAGAGTAACTAGAGTCTACATCCATCTGCCAAATACATTGTAGATGAAAACGGCGTTAACCAACCTCACTTCTCACCATAATGCACAAATGTTAGATGACGAGCATCCCCTTTACCTTGCAGAAGGCTTGGTCAGCATCAACCATAAAATCAAAGTGACAAGATGATGCAATACCTTGAACCCTAATTTCTGGATTTCACGGTAAATTAATTACTTTGGGTTATGCTAATAATGAAGAATGTGCGTACTATGTAACTATGGGGCCATAAGAAGGGGGTATTTCTACCCTGAATTATTCAACGTTATTACAGAAATTCTCTTAGATCAAGGCTAAGAATAAATTCAATTAAACTCAAGAGGTACTTTGGCAAATCTGTAGGAATGTATAGAAAACCTAAAATGAGCTTAAGCAAAAATAGGGTCTTTAACCTCCTTAAAGACAATTGTTCTGTGGAGAGAGAGAGAGAGAGAGAGGGAGGGAAGGAGGGAGGGAGGGAGAGACAGACAGACAGATAGAGAGAACGCTTTCATAAATCTGTTCAAAAAAAGAGAACTCAATTTCCTTGAGCATTCCCAAAGGAATTTGAGACATGGTAAGTAAACTAATTCCTTTCTTCATAATCCAGAGATCTATAGGTCTTGGGTGGATGAAAGCAACCATAGAAAAAGGTAGGAAACTCATATGTCTAAAACGTAAGAAAATAAGTTGTATTCAGTCCCTAGACATAGGCCTCAAATCATTTATTCAATGTTAATAACAAGGGTCTCCAAAAAGCCCGTGGCTCGCGGCCCGCTTTAGGCCCGGCCCGACCCGACGGGCTAAAGCCCGGCCCAAGCCCGTTTATGGGCGGGCCGGGCCGCGGGCCTAAATTTAGGCCCGTAGGCCCGCCCGTTGGAGCCTTTAATTTTTTTTTAAAAAATAATATACTTCATTTTTATATATATATAACTAACTCAATTAATAAGCATAAAAGGAATGTAGTTCAGTTGGTTAGAACCTTGAAATTTAAACATGAGGGGAGGGGTTCGAATCCCCCCCTCTCCCTTCCCTCTTCCCTTTTTTGAAAGCCATTTTGGCTTATTTCAAAAAGCCCGCCGGCCCGGCCCGCCCAGCCCGCCAGCCCGCTAGCCCACGGGCTCATAGGCCGGGTCGCTGGCCTAGCATTTTAGCATGGCCCGGCCCAGCCCGGCCCGTTGACTAGTCAACGGGCCCATAGGCCCGACCCGAGCTGGGCCGCGGGCCTTCTATTTACGGCCCGGCCCGGCCCGCCCGTTGGAGACCCCTAGTTAATAAGACACCAAAATCTTTAGATATATATGTGAGATGAAAATAACTTGATTTTGGACACTGAGACAAGAAATCAGATTCTTGGAATTGTAATTTGTTTGCTGATCTAGAATTTTGTCCAGTTTGATTGAATGGGATGATGACCTGATATCAAGGAAGAATTTCAATAGATTGAACCCAATGCCTCGATCAATCGACATGGAAAAAATCCACCATTACCAAAATGAGTACTTGAGATCAGAAATTGTGAAAGCATTTGTGAACTAAATTAATTGTGTCTAACTTTAAGGGAAGGGTCACCCAGAGATAAAAGAAAAGTTGCAACTACAGTGAAGGGTAAGGGGTTATAGTATAGCTTGTTATTTTGGTAAGAACTTTTCTTTGAGAACCCTGTGAAGGAAATCATATTGTTTAGCCCATTTTATTACATATGGACTTTTAATGACGCTGAAAATGTACAACAAGCTACTTCTTTGAGTATGCATTCTTGGTTTCTGAGAATATGTTTATTTGAACAAATAGTGTCAAAATCACTTGAATGTGCTGTGTGGATTACTTGTTTCACCTTAATGGGCGAGAGGAGAAAGGGGCAAGCTGCCGACCTTTACATCTCTTAATAGGGGTTACCATACATTGTGCCTAACCAATAGGTGGTAAATTATTGACCTAAGGCACCATGCCATGATCCGTTCAGGCACCATTTGTTATCAAACACTAAGCTAGCTACACTATTTGGCCCTAGCCAACAAGATGCTATTTTCTTGGCCTTTTACATCTATTAGGACTCTATGAATTGTAGTTAAGACCTTTTTATGGGTATCTGTCTTAAAAACTCGAGAATTTGAGAAAACATGATTTTTGGAATTATATCAACTTTAAACTCACTGAGAATTTGTTAAATTGCCAAAATGCCTGTGACATGTGCTTTGAAAATCTATATCTGGCTAACAGGTTCTACTTCTACAAAAGGGCATGTCTTACTTTAGACACCATTTTTTTTATAGGTAATCAAAATCAATTTATAAAAAGTAACACCAGAGAAAGCGCTCCAAAGTACATAGGAAGTATACTAAGAAACACCTCAAAGTAACACAAAAACATAAAGAAACATCAACAACAACCCTCTTAGCCCGAACCCATACACTCCACAAAATCTACAAAGGAATGAGACCTAAGAACTATGTGCATCTTGCACCAAGCCCAAAGATTACAAGCAAATGAGGATTTCAACCCTTGAATTGACCAACCCTCATTATTAAACATCCTACTATTTCTTTCCTTCCAAACAGTCCAAAAAAGGCATAAACGAGCAACCCACCACATCTTCTTCCTTTTCTTTCCCACGAAAGAACCCTACCATCCTAACAACGCCTCTCTAACCGATGAGAGGAGCACTCATGCCACACCAAAAAGGGAGAACAAAAGATGTCATAAAACTCTTGTTCTAGCACAATGAAGGAAAATATGATCCACAGATTCTTCCTCTTTAAGGCAAAGAAAACATCTATTCGCCAAAGACCACCCTCTCCTTTGAATATGATCTAGATTTAGAACCTTCCTCCAAGTAGCTTCCCAAGCAAAAAAGACCACCCTCGGTGGCACCCATGAGATCAAATCACCCTTGTTAGGAAAACGCTCTGTCTTCCTAGCTCCCACGCCCTGAATAAGGATTTGACAGAGAAAGTCCCATCCTTGGACTCAGTCCACATAATATCATCCTCTTTGTCCTTGGACACCCTCCTCCCATGCAATCTCAAAAGGAAACGCTCCAAGCTCTCCATCTCCCAATCATCAAAATGCCTAAAAAAGTAAGGAGCCCAACACCCTCCCTCAGAAGAATGACTCCAAACCAACTCTACCCACACATCCTTGGAAAAAGCTACAACAAATAAAGAAGGAAAAGAAATGCACAAAGGCTCATCACCATACCATTTGTCCTTCCAAAACCTCACCCTTCTACTATCCCCCACCAGAAAGGAAACTCTGCAGCTTAACACATCCTCCTCCTTCTTAATGGCTTTCCATAACCCTACCCCGTATACTTCCCTCACCTATTAGATTATTTTAGAGACACCATCTTGAATTGTTGTTTGCTCTACCCTATTGGATTATTGTTTGTAACATGGGTTGCGGGCCCACCCCTGAAATTATTTTGTAGTAAAGAGCAGTCGGGCAAGAAGTGATATGATGAGGAGTTAGGGTTGGTCACTGAGCGGGCTTCTATGATAGGACTTGGGAGCTGCTCATAAAAAGGATTTGTGCTACCCACAATTTTGATTTTGGGATGTCTATATTAGTAATTGGATTCTAGAACTTTCAGAGGTGGACTTATGATATTAGTTGTTGATGTTAATTCTGAACTCTCAACTATCTTGTTTATCCATGAAATGAATAATAAATAGCATAAAATAAAAGGTGTGTCGTCCTTGCAAAAATGCCTTGGGCATCAAGTGACACTTGCTTATAAGCACCTTGCTTGAGGCAACACAAAGCATTTCACACACACC
>JBAPGN010002260.1:0-10873 GCA_037355405.1 Vitis amurensis
CAATATGTATAGTCGAATAGTTTTGGATCTGGTATTTGTGGAATTTGGATGCTATACTGAATTTGTTTCTGTGTTGTTGGTGCCTTTTGAACTTGGTCTCTAAGAGTTGTTTTTGTTGACCTGACCTCTATGATGATGTCAATCAACTCGAGTCTTTCTATGACTCGATCCTCTCTAATGATATTCAATAAAATGGGATAAAGACTGAGGAAGTTAAATGCTAGTCTCTTATTCGCCTTAGTGTTTTCGAGAATGGAAATTGTGGATAATTTGTGTTTTTTCTGAGTTCTTTCTTCTTAACCCACCGCTCAGCGCCTGCGCCCGAACCACCGCCATGCCTCCTTCTCTTCCCCCCTTTCCTCGATTAATCTAATGCCTATTGCTACGTTGAGTTATTGATGAGAACATTTGCGAGAGGTTGTTGTTGTAAGGCCAGCAATTTTTCCAGTCGAAGTGCTTTATGGTTGTTGTCAAGAAGGCCCTCTGATATTTTAAAATTACCAGTGTAGCCCCAGAGATTGTTTTATTTTGTCACTTTTATTTTAAATTAGAGTGAGTAAATTTAAAAAACTTGAGTTAGGTAAAAAGTGATAGTTCAGTGAATTGGATTTATTGTGATTTAAAATGGTATATTTTAACAAGATCTTTAGTACAAATTGCAGGAGCAACTAATCTTACAACTATTTCAGAGCTTTCCTAGTAGTGCTCCTGTAGTACTTCAACGTTTTGGCGGCACAATAGACCCTCGGCTCCTTTTTTTTTGTTTTTTTTCTTTTCAGAGATGAGGAAGGAAGCTTGACATCTTTGTTCGTCAAGGGAAAATCTTGGTCGTTTTTTCAGTGCTTAAGAGTAATTAGGATTCGTACTATGAGATTTTCGGTTTTAATTTCCCTATTGTGCAGTTTTTCTTATGCTTTTCGAAAGGCCACACATACGATTGCATTGTAACATTTTTGAAATGTTGTGTCGTAAGATTATGGAGTACACTATGAGCCTTTCAATGTACCATTATCCCGTGGATGTCGTGGTGTTTCCACAAAGTTCAATTTCCTCATTTGGGTTTTTTTAGGTCTCTAACGACGCACCTTTTCATGCTGGATGTTAAATGATTTGCTCACAGACCTTATCTATGTTTTTATATTAGTTGGAGTGTTTAGTGTTGCCTTCTTTTTATTTTTGTTTGTTATGATTTTGCTTTTTTGTTATTTTTGTTCATGCTCTCTTTCGTGTGTGTTTATTGGACGAGGTTGGAGCTGTGATTTACATTCGGTCTCTTGTTTTCATTGTTGGTCTTTCATCGTCGTAGCAAGAGTTATCACTAATACGACTGTTACTTTTTCTTGCATGAACGAAATCGGCCACTAAATGGCTGCTTCTTGATATATCTTGTTTTTCTGGGATAATTCTCATTCTTCTGAAGCAATTTTCCACATTGACTCTGGGACCACTTCAATTTTAATCTTTCATTAAATCAAGTTAGGTTCATTTGAAAACAATGGGTGAATTGGCATATATGCGCTTTAAAGGAAAAACAAAAAACAAAAAAAAAAAAATTGTTGAAGTCCAACCCCTTATTCACGCTGTTTGAATATTAACCAAAATACATTAACTTTATTTATTTTATTTTTATTACTTAAAGCTTTGGGGAAAAGTGAGGCTCGCCTCACTAATTTGAAAATATATGTATAAAAGAAACTTTAAATTTTATAAATCAGTTTTATCTTCGACCATTTAAAAATATTTTAAAATATATGCACTTTTTCATAAGTTGGACAATTATTTCTTGAAATGATCTTTTTATTTGATAATAGTCTCAAAGAATTGATAAAACTCAATTAATATTTATCCTTTTTAATTTAAAATGAAGTTCTTTACATCATAAATATTTATAATAATTTTAGAAAAAATCCCTCTCAAAATCCATCAAATATGATTAAAGTTGAAAATAAATCATTTTTACTCTAATTAATTATGATTTTATATTTCATATTATATAAATTCCCTTTAAAATTTAAAATTAAATTAAAACTTAAAAAAAAATATAGTATTGCCTTTCATTTTGTAAAGTACATAATTGAAAATATAGATATTGATAAATAAAAATATAATGAGTCAATATTTTATTTTTAAAATTTTTACATTTTTCAATTTTAATTGTATTAACACTTTCACTATTTAGTTTAACTTGTATTTTGAAATTTAAAATTCTTATTTTTATTGTTATTGAATATTAGTAAGGATGTTTGTTTTAGAAAAAAAGTCCTAAATCAGGTCTCACAGCTTTAAAAAAAAAATAGAACTAAAAGGATGGTTCTTAACAATTAAAGTGTTTACTTGTTAATTAGTATTATTATTATGATGAGTAAAATGGTCATTTCAGTAAATAATTATTTGACTTGTAAAAAACTGCATGTATTTTAAATATTTTTAAAAAAACTAATAAAAATAAAACTTATTTATAAAATTTCATATTTCAATGTGCCACTGTGGAGTCGTGTTTCCAAAATCAATCCTTATTTCCAACACCTTTTAGTTGTAATACGATTTAAGGCCCCTTTTTTTTTTTTTTTTTTTTTTCTTTTGTTGATTTTCCCTTCTATGAGACCCGCCAACTATGTTGTTTCTCGGGTTTGTTTGATCTCTATCATAGTATATTTTTCTGGGAAATATTCCATCTTCTGAAGCAATTTTCCACATTGAACTCTGGGACCACTATAGTACTGTTTTCACGTGCAAAATTTGAATTCTTCATTTCCACACTTCAATTTCAATCTTTCATTAAATCAAGGTAGGTTCATTTGAAAACAATGGATGAATTAGCACATGTGCTTTAAAGGAAAAAAAAAAAAAAAATTGTTGAAGTCCAATCCCTTATTCACGCTGTTTGAATATTAACCAAAATACATTAACTTTATTTATTTTAATTTTTATTACTATAATAGGCTTTGGAAAAGTATAGTGCATGGCCTCTACTAATCTTGTTTAAATATGATTATAAATAAAAATACAATTTAATTTATTCCAAGTCGTTTTTTATCTTAGCCAATTTAATATTTTAAAAAAATTTTAAAATATATCACTTTTCATAAGAATGGGCCAATATATTTATTTTCTTGAAATGATCTTTTTTATTTGAATATATATAAATAAGAGATTAAAAGCACAATAATGTTATCCTTTTATTATATAATATAAGTAAATCGTACAGATAAATATAAAGTGTCTAGAAAAAAATTCTCCAAAATCTATGTGATCTCAGGTCGTCATCTTGAAGAATTAAATAAAAATCATTTCTATATCTCATAAGTAATTCATGATTTGATACTACTTCATTATTATATTAAATTCCCTTTAATAATTTTAAAAATAATATTATATACTAAAAAATAATAATATAATATATAATGTATTGACTATTAATATTTTAAAGTACACCTAGATTGAAAATATGAGAATATCGATAAATGAAATAAATATTTATGACAGTTCAAGTATTTTATTTTTAAATTTATATGCGTTTTCAAAAGTGTAATGGTATATAATTTTTAACGCTAATTTAGTTAACTGTATTTATAAATTTTTTAAATGCTTATTTTGGTCTGTTATTCTTGTGTGAATATTAGTAGAGCATGTTTTTTTATCTAAGAGAATGGGAATAAAAAAAAGAGATCCTAAATCAGGTCCTCCACAGCTTAAATAAAATAATAAAAATAAAAAAGAACTAAAAGGAATGGTTCTTAATCGAAATTAGTGTGTTTGTACTTGTTAATTTTTTTATATTTATAATATATTAAAATGTTATGTTCTTAATAAATTATGACTTGTAAGAAACTGCATATATTTTAAATATTTTTTTTTAAACTAATAAAGATAAAACCTATTTATAAAATTTCATATTTTTTCTATAAATTTTTTCAATTAATTAGTCAATAACCCACTTTTCCCAAAGTTTTAAACTCAATTAATATCTGCTACAATCCCTTTACCACCTGTAAAAGTTTATATCATTCCTTTAAGTATTCCACCATATTTCTCCCACAGCCCAAATGCCGATCAAACTGAAATCGAGGAGAACTTACCACTACTCTCTTCTATGTCTTTACAAGTATTGTGGTGTACCTTGCCTTTTCTTTTAGCTGATATTTTATAGGCTCAAAAAGTAGAACCTTAAAACTTGCCTTAAGAAAGTTTGATTGCATACCCTTTGTTTCATTTTTGAGTTTCGTTAAGGTCCATGCATCTTTTCACCTGTTTCGGCCTAAGTTTCTTATAGATGACTGCAAGTGAAGTCATACCTACCTTGGCTAATAACTTATAAGCCTTATGTTGAACCCCTCATCTATTATTTTTACCAGATCCTTGCTTTGTTGACCTCTTGAGGATTTTGATGATTTTTTGTGTCTCATCCCAGAGATAAAGTTGTAAAGTTTGGAAGGAGAATGGTCGCACTCTTTCAAAGACTAAACGGTCCCATTTTTGCCAATCTATCGAGGTGTACTTTGCTTTTGTCTTCTATGGGTGGTCAACCTAACCACTTTGTGTCGAGATCTTAGGATATAACCTAAAAACTGGGGAAGTAGTGACAATCGTACGAGTCTCAATGTCGATTTTTTTAAGGATTCCTTTTTCTTCAAAGTTAGAGTCATCAATTGGTTGTGGAAATTTTTCTACTAAGTTGACCACAATTGCTCAATTTTCCCTTGTTTAGCTCCCAATTGGTGGAATGATCCGCATGAGACTCCTCTTATGATTTTCTATGTAATATTTAATGTGAGCAAAATAGAAGTCGACTTCTGTAAATGGCTTAGTATCAACCCTACTTTTCTTACCCCTCCTTTATAGTGGGGGACATCGATGTAAGGTCGAAGATATCCCGTTTCAGAATGCCTATGGTCGCCCGAATAAATATCGTTGTAAGATGTTTTTAACATCAATTACATGAGAACAATGTGCGTCAACTCAATAACCCGACAGCTGTAGGCGAATCATAACTAATAAGCCTCGTTGCACTCCCTTGATTCAATCCTTGGAAATCATTAGGCGAACTTCATGTTAAGTTTTGTGCTTCCAAGTTTTCATTTGTTTTGTTTTGGCCAGTAACTAACGACCTTCCATCAATTAAGAATCGAGTGATATTATTTCCCAGGATGTTACCCTCAGAGTGTCAAATTATGTGTTTTGAACCTCTATTGAAGGTCTTCATCCGTAAAGTAGGCTGCATAAAAACATTTGGCATAATTGTGGCTTTCATCCTCAATCGTCTTTTGCCCCTTTATTTTGGGTGACATTGAGTGTTATTGTTAAGTACTTGAAATCAATCAAGTTCCGGCATCCATAGAAGTTGTAGCGTTTTAAATGGCTATAACAGTGGAGAAGTAGGTGTTGTAGCTTGCTACTACCCCTCTTTCTTCCCTTAGGTTTTCTCGATCAACACCAAGCAATGCCTTTCGTCAATCTTCCTTAACTTCTCTTCTTTGAAGTTCATGCAAACATATGAGTATATTATCACATTTTACAAGAACTAAGGAGATATTCCCTAAGGTATAAGGTGAGATTTTTTGGACAAAAGTAGTCTATTTGTACAATCCGCTTTTTTTCTCAGATTCTTTTTTTTCTTTCTTCTTTAGGTTTGACGAGATTCCACTCATTCGGTCCCTTCCTAGAAGTTAAGGTTATGAATGCGACCTTGCTCTAAAGATTTCTTCGTGTCCACTAATGTTCCAACGCTCTCAATCATCATGGTGCATTTAATTATTAGAAAAAACAAACTTCTTTGACATGATAATGTGTTTGCTTTGGTTATCAATTACTTGCATTGATACGACTACACAGCCCTCAGTTTCTTAAAGCCGAACATGAATGAAGAATCAATAACCCTAAATTCAACTGGACATGATTTGAACTCACTAAATTAATCTATCTACTTCATTTAATCGTCATTGACTCAAGTGGGTTTCTTCAAGTCTTCACCTTTCCCTCATGTCCTCTCTCTTGTCGATCAATATAATGTCCTACTTTAGAACCTATGTTGGCTATACAGAGTTCATTCCATGTGCTCGATAGCTAATTCTTCAAATGTACAGGGCTCGTATTCCCCTGGAGAATGTATAAGAGACCCCAATGCATTCCTTGTATGCTACTCCATAGTTGAACCTTGAATAATCTCTCTTTGCAATCAGGCTTAAGGAACGCACAGTTGATATAGTATAGAAACATACCGTCTCGTACTTTCCAATTTCTTAGTGTTAGTAGAGTTTCCATATGCTACAGTTCATCGCGTGCTATACGATAATGGATTAAGGAATTCACAATTCCAATTTGTCCTATACATCGATACATCCAAGGTGCAAAATCTAATATACCGAACTTGAAAAACATTACCTCGAAGAGAACAATGAATTGGTTAACTAATAAGACGTCACATCTGTACATGCTTTGGTTACAAGTTCAACGAACAGGGCAACATGTTGTTTTTGGATTTCCCCTTCCCATAAATGTTGAAATTTGGAGTTGGATAAACCCACAAGCATAACGTAGTTATCTCCTCTTTAAGTTAGAAGTACAGTCAAGCCATACCCTTGACTTCCCATCGTACTGCGCTCTACATGTGTTAGTTATCATGTCCTGAAGTGTTGGATAGATAATATGTCCACTGAGCAAGAATTCCGTCCTTTGTCTCTCGACTGATTGTCCTATACTATGGTGGTGCAATCATCTGAGAGTAAGCAACATTGGAGTGTTGAGTCATTTGACTTAACTCACCCCATTTTATGTAACTTGTGACCTCAACCTTTGTTGTGAGAGGGCTATCTGCATATCTCTCCTCAACCTCTTGTGATTTTCGATAGCACGAAGCCATCCCGCAATAATTGTGGCCTCACGAGTAGTAAGGTGCCTATAACCAGCAAGTCATATAGAAGGAAAAGTAAAAAGAATCAAGAACAATTGGAAGTTTCATCTTTGACATTCCTACTGGAGTGTAGTTGGTCTAGTGTTGGTATCAAGAACACAAGTAAAGGAGATTTATCCCCAAAGTCCTGTGTGTTGTTCTCCCCTCTAGGCTCTTTCCGCGGGTTGGTTGCTTATCACGTGTACTTGTTTTTAGCAAAACACATACTCACACTTGTGTTGTGAGAATTGAAGATAGTTGGTTTTGCTCATGCTACGAGTCTGGTCCTGTGGTGGCTGGTGCAAATGTGCAATCGATCTTGTCATTGCCCACTTGATTACATGCACAACTTGAAGATTTTTAGTGCCTGATGAAAGTAGAGATCAATCTTCTACAAAAAACAAGACTAAAAAAAAGCCCACAAAATATTTATTCGAATTTAAAAAAATATTTTTTGCGGGGGGGGTTAAAACATCCCCCCCCAAAAATAAAAAAAAATATTTTTTCAAAAAAAAATTTTCCCTCTAATTCTTTTGCCTTGGATCACACTTTGGAAGATGACGATACATTTCTTGATTTCGAAGATCAAATCGAGGCCACAAGTGGCTATTCCTGATGCCCTTTTGAATGAGAAAGAACGCATGTAGCATCTTTCTACCATTTCACTTACGGAGTTGGGTGACAACTTTTCTTTTATTGTAAACCGTCTTTTTACGTACAAATCCGCTATTTGGATTTCCTCTATTTAAGATTTTCCTTTTTGGATTTTTTTTTTCCTAATTTATTTTTTTGGAACACCTCTAATTATAGTACGTAGGAATTGAATTTCAAATCCCAAATTTAATTAATTGCTTAATTCAAGGCGATTTATTCCTTGATTTAAAATGTTTCTTCTAGAAGTTTTACCAACAAATAATAAATATATTTTCTTTATATAATTTTATTACCTTTTTTATAGTGGAGATTAGGCCCGGAAAACTTATCCATTCAGAGATATTTAAAAAAAAATATTTTTTGAGACCAAAGTTATCCACTAATTTTTTTTAAAAAAAAACATTATAGTATCAGTAGGTTGTAAAACAATTAGGTGTTTTAGAAATTTTAGAAAATAGAAAAATTATTTATATTAGTATAAATTTACTTATAGTAATTGTTACGCGGGATAACTTGAAGTAAGTGATTCTGTTAAAATAAAATACTTCTTATTAATAAATACTTGAATAAAATAATACCAAACACGTCTTAATCTTTTCGATCGAAGCATTTTCGAGAGATGTTATGGTGATTGATTTAGAAACGATTTTTTTTTTGGTTGGGGGAATAAGGGGTAAATAGGTCTTATAAAATTTCAAGCTTGGGAAATAATTAATGGTCCCATTCACCGTTATCCCTATAAATTTTGTGCCCAAATCTTTTTGTTTTAAATATCATACAACAACAAAGGATTGTCCCTTGAAAAATGTTTTTAATAACATATTAATTGATAAAAAGATCACTTCCAAAAGCACTATATAAGGAGAATTGTGTCTTTAGTCCATATACGCTTGATAAGTGAAGGTAGGTTCGACTTTACTTGATAAAAATGATAGACAATAAAGCCAACTCATGTAGTTTGAATGTTGAACTTTTCTTTTTAAATAAATACCTTCTCTTCCAACTAATTCATGTAAAAAAAGATGAAAAAAAAGTGAACAAGGAAGTCTTGAAAATATGTACGATGATTTCATTTTCTCTCCTTCCTAGCTAAATGAGATTTTTGGGGCACAAAACTATATTATATTGGGAAAAAAATCAAAAACTTATGTATTTTTAATTTATTGATCTGAAAATTTTTTAAGTCTTGAGAAATAAAAAATTTTGAAAATTTCTTTAGGCACACTGAATGGAAAGCAAAATCACATACTAAAACATAAGTTTGGATTTTTTGCAAAGCAAGGATGAAATATCGGTAATTCACGGAATTCAGTAACTGATTACGGATATATCAAATATATTCGGAGAGTAATATCGACAAATAGTTTGAAAAAAAAATAATTGGCTTTGACTATGAAAATGTAAGAAAAACCTTATAACAATGTAATAAAATTAAAGAAATTAAATTTGTTTTGTTGAAATTTTGATATATATCATGATTGCGATATTAATGTATATTATATTATGTGGGCGATAAAAAATGTGATTTTAACATTGGTATATCATCTCATTATCAACTCCTTGAAAAAATTGTAATTTCATTAAATACAAATAAATTTGTACACTATTATCACATAGCCGGATGTCAAATTTTGACTGTTGGATCATCCAGGCTTCAATTTGGACCATTAGATGCGAGTCATGATTTGTTTCCATTTTTTTTTATCTCTAATAAATCTAAAAAATAAAAATTGCCACCCACTTCCCTCACTCAGGCATCAAAAAGCCCTTTGGTGAACAACTCCTGACGAGAAGAATCCTAAGCCTACTCTTCACTCTCAGAGTCTTCCTCAACAGGTTCATATCTATATACATTTTACCTTTTTTTTTTTTGGCAACCCTCGTTTGATTCCCAAAGAAATTCCATCCCCCATTACCCTCGTTCTATCCGGAAAATTCATCCTCTTTGATTCCAAGAAAATCCATGCAAAACCCGCCAAAAAATTGTTTTTTTTTTTTTTTTTGCTTCCTGTGTTTTTTGGATCTGTTCCTCATTGTCGTCTGCCACAAGGAAAAACCAAAAAAATTGTTTTTTTTTTTTTTGCTCCCTGTTTTTATGATCTATTCTTGGTCGCTTTGCTTTGTGCCCCAATTATGGTTTAAATTTCATAAACCTAAAAATCCCGATTTTTTGAGCCAAGCTAAAACACGAAACCCTTTCCTACAAATCATGATCAGGTGGTCTGTGCGCAGGCTGACTGTGAAATATTGGAATCTGCCAACCTTGTTGGTTTTCCTGAAAAAATTGGCATACAAAATCGAAATTATCGCTATTTTCACCTGCTACTAAGTTTTTTCGGCGATTTTTTTCGTCAATTTAAACGAGAAATTTGGAGAAATTTCCCGCGACATTTTGCCCCACTTTTCGTAATCATCGGACACTGAAAACTCTGAAATGTCGGGCGAATAAATATGGAAACTTTTCATTCCATTAGGTGTGCAAGACGATTAGGATCGAGGCCGAGCTGAGCGGAATCGTTTATATTGAGGCTGTTCCTGAGTTGAGGGAATAGCCCCATAGCTTGGCGACCCAACGTCAATTACAACTAAAATAAATAAAAACAAAAAAGAAAAATACGAAAGAGATGGGAAAAAACAGAGAGAACGGAGAAGAGAGACAAGGAAAAACAACATCTACACTACCCAGAATTCTCAAAAAGCAAAATCCCATTCAAATTCTATGTCCATCGAGTTTGAAATTTGGGAGAGAGTTTTGAAACCGATTAGCTACAATCTAAACGGTAAATATCAAATTTAAAGCTCAGAACTATGTTAACTACTCGATAGGACAATAATAATCGTTTGGGGTTTCTTTACTCTGATTTTCCTTTGCTTACTCTTGCTAAAGTGAATTAATACAGGTTATATGTGCTCTGGATGTATTTGGTAGCCATAGAGAATTTCTAAGAAAGACAGTGTAACCAATTACTATTGATAGTGGAATTGAAATTGAACCTAGGTCCCCAGGGTTTTCCCGTAAAATTTTGGTGTTGATTTTTTTTTCATAGCATGATTTATTTATTTATTGATGCTAAGTTGCTATTACTCGTATTTAATTTTGCACAAAGAGATGGATAGAAAAATCCTGGTATTCTGTGTGGAATATTTGTGAATATCAACCTAACAAGTAGTAATAGAAAGCCAAGTTGATAGTAATGGATTCTGTGTTGATTAATGGAGGAGGTTGACAGCTTGGAATGATTAACTCAATACTTCCAATAATTCAATTTGGAATCAGGTGAGACAATTCATATCAAAGAAGTTGTTTTGAGCCATTGAAATGCAGGGGTT
>JBAPGN010002261.1:0-11200 GCA_037355405.1 Vitis amurensis
CCATAAGCAATGTCAGGTATGGTACAGTTTGTTAAGTACATTAAGCTTCCCATAATATAAGCATACTTAGTTTGGGCAACACTATGTTCTCTATTTTTCTTTCGCTATGAGTTGGGATTATACGGAGTTGACACTGGTTTACAATCAAAGGGTTCAAACTTCCTTAAGATCTTCTCAACATAGTGCTCTTGAGAAAGTTTAAGCCCATTAGGCGTTCTAATGATCTTGATTCCTAGAACCACCTCTGTTTCTCCTAGGTCTTTCATGTCAAACTTAAATCCTAGGAATTTCTTAGTCTCACACACTACCTCTAGGTTAGTTTCAAAAATCAGTATGTCATCAACATAGAGGCAAATGACTACACATGTGTTATCCTCATACTTACTATGAATACATTTATCAAAATCATTAAAGGAATATCCTTTAGTTACTAGCATATGATCAAACTTTTTGTGTCATTGTTTGGGTGCTTGTTTTAACCCATATAATGATTTAACCAACCTACACACATTTTTCTCCTTCTCTGGAACTACACAACCCTCGGGTTGCTCCATATAAATTTCCTCTTTCAAATCCCCATTTAAGAATGCAATCTTGGCATCAATTTGGTGTATCATTAGGTTATGAATGGAAGCTAGAGGAATCAGTACTTTAATTGAGGATATTCTAGTCATAGGGGCAAATGTGTCAAAGTAATCTACATCCTTCCTTTGTTTAGAGCCTTTAGCAACTAAATGAGCTTTATACTTCTCTATGGACCCATTTTGTTTTAGCTTTCTTTTAAAGATCTATTTACAACCAATAGTATTCACACCAGGAGGTAAATCTACTAACTGCCATATATGATTATACATGATTGATTTGATTTCACCATTAATAGCCTCATTTCAGAATGGTGCATCAGAAGAAGCAATAACTTCTTTGTAGGTTCTAGGGTCATCATCTATTAGGAAGGTATAAAAACCATCTCCAAGGTTTGTGTCTTTCTTGTCTCTTTTACTCCTTAGTTTAGGTTCAAAAGGTTCAATAGACTTGTCTCTAATTGTTTTCTGAACTTTTTGTTCACCACTTAGTTTCATAGGAAAGATACTTTCAAAGAAATCCACATTCTTTGTTTCTATAATGGTGTTTACTTCTACAAGACTGTCTTTTGATTTAATAACAAGAAATCTATATGTTGCACTATTCTTCACATAGCCAATGAACATTACATCAAAGGTTTTAGGACCTAGTTTCTATTTTTTTAGTTTTAGGAAAAAGAACTTTAGCCAAACACCCTCATACTTTTAGGTATGCTATATTAGGTGCATAACCCTTCCACAACTTATAAGGTGTTTCACCAGTTCTCCTGTGAGGTATTCTATTTTCTATATGACAAGCGGAGATGATAACTTCCCCCCACAAGTTCAATGGTGCTCCTAAACTTACCAACATTGCATTCATTATTTCTTTTAAGGTCCTATTTTTCCTTTTTACTACTTCATTGGACTATGGGGAATAAGGAGGAGTTTCGTGAATGATCCCATGTTTTTCACAAAATGAGTTAAAGGGGTTGGACTCATACTGTGGACCCTTACCCAATCCATCGACCAGCGCGACTCGCTGTTTTAAAACAAAATGATGTGAATGTGGAGAAAAAAAATGGTTTTCGAGTTTGAGAAAATCCATCCCGACGAGGAACAATTTTCGTTTGCAGTCGCCACTTACTTTTATTTTTATTTTTGAAGTGGGGAAAATTAAGTAAGAACAAAAACCACTTGATGACTCCAATTGGGAAAAAACGGTCTGTGAAACTAGATTTCTAGGTCCGGGGATCAGTTTACCTATTAGGAAGGTACCTCATACGAGGTAGCACCCCTCTTGGCCCGGAATCCGGTCTCTACTAGTGAATTGGGTACATTGGAGCATATAGGTCGAAGATTAGCCAATTTTTCCCTCGGGCTACATGAACGACAAAATTCGCAATTCTAGTTCATATTCGAGACACACAGGAAATTAATAACCAAAACAAAGTTGCGTACTTGAGGTTCCTAGTCGTGCGTTGTGAGAAAAAAAAGTTAGTCAGTAAGCACAAGCACATAATATATGTAAATTCCAAATTTGCTAAAATTTCCAGCCAGGACCAAACAATATACATGTAATCTCTAGACTCTACCCCATGACCACTGAATAGGGCCCATGACTCTGGACCATGTGGCTAAAATTTAGTTACTCCTATTCCACTGGTTTTCAGCTGAGGACTAACATCTTTCCCATTTGAACTTCACCCCTTCATAACTGAAATTTTGGAAACTTTGGGAATTTTTGGAAATGACACTAAAAAAAGTGTATCCGGACTTTTCACAACTTTGGAAACTTTTCAGAGGACTAAAACTTAAAGATTAAATAGAGAAAAAAAAAAAAACAAAAAACAAGGATTTTAAAACGCTATTTGGAACTATTCGAATTTTTGGAAACTTGGGTACGAGATTTTTTTACAAAATGAATTTGGGATTTCTGTAATTTTCGGAAACTTGGACCGGAGTTTTTTTTAAAAAATGAATCCGGATTTTTTGGAATTTTCGGAAACTTGGAATGGGAATTTTTAAAAAATGAATTCGGATTTTTGGAATTTTCGGAAACTTGGAATGGGAATTTTTAAAAAATGAATCCGGATTTTTTGGAATTTTCGGAAACTTGGAACAGGAATTTTTACGAAATGAATCCAGGATTTCTGGAATTTTTGGAAACTTGGAATGGGATTTTTTTTTAAAAAAGAATCCGGGATTTTTGGAATTTTCGGAAACTTGGAACGGGAATTTTTAAAAATGAATGAATCCGGGATTTTTGGAATTTACGGAAACTTAGAATGAGAATTTTTAAAAAATGAATCTAGATTTTTTGGAATTTTCATAAACTTGGAATAGGAATTTTTAAAAATGAAAAATGAATCCGGGATTTAAAGGTGATATTTTAAAATTAGATTTTAGCAAACTTAGGACAATACCACGTGTGGTTGGAAATCAATAGAATGAATATAAAAAATCTTGGCAAACATTAAAAAACCAACAACATGAATATATAATAAACTAATACTTTAACAAGCATTAACAAACCCATGGAATGAATATATAATAAACAAAAAATCTTGGCAACATTAAAAGACCAACATTACGAATATATAATAAACAAAGATTTTAACAAGCATTAAATAACCAACAGAATGAATATATAATAAAAAAAAACCAACAGAATGAATGTTTGAATGTCATCTCACAACATTATTTGACGGTGCATAGTGTACTGCGTCTTAAAGCATGTTTTTTTTTTTTTGCGTGTTCCCCCTGTATTCATAAAGGAATCCTTGCCGCCATGCTTAACACTCCAATAACACGCATTTTGCAGGCAGCAGTCCGTAGCTAACCAATGATCAACAAAATGAAGTGGGGCATCCAGAATCCATATCAGAGCATCAAATAATATCCATAGATCAATAGAGAGGAAAATATGAACAGTAGAAAATGAGAGGCTTGCTAACCATACCTGTAAAACTTTCGTCAAGTACTTATATGCCTCTTCTAGCTCTTGGTGCCGTCACCCAAACCTAGTAGAAATTCTCCCAACTCCCTTCTGTTTCCTCCTTTCTCTTCTCTGTTTCTTCTTCTTTTCCCATTCTTTTTTTTTTTTTTTAAAAAAAAAACCTTCTCACTTCTCCTCTCAGTTTTCTTTTTCTTCATTTCTTCCCCTCTAAGTTTTCCTTTTATACCTTCTCTTGAAGCTAGCTGCATCTCATCTCGAAAATCTATTCTCTTCACTTTCCCATGCAGACCTCTTCGGAAACCTCCCCCCCTCAAATTTTTTCTTTTCTTCCCCTCTAAGTTTGCCTTGCAACTCTATTTTCCACTCTTAGTTTTTCCAAAAATACCCTTCTTCCCATGCATTATGCCGACCCCTAAATTTTATTTTCAACCATTTTTCTCCTTTTTATTATTATTATTATTATTATTATTATTATTATAAATAAACAAATGAAAATAAAATAAGATAAACAACATAATAATAAAAAGACCATAGAATGAATGATTACTAATAATAATAATGATGCTAACAACAATAATTAGACTAATAATAACTAATAATACTTGTAATAATAGTAACAATAATATAAAGTCCTCAAACACCTGCGATTTTCTGAAAAAACAAATAAGTGGATGAATATATAAATAAAACAGGAAAAATAAATAAATACCACACGCACATAACAATAACCTAAATTTTAAGCTAAAATACAAATGGAAAATAAAAATAAAAAAATTTAAAAATTAAAAAAAAAAAACAAAATACCCAATTGACACAATTAAATATCGAAAGTTCCTCTCGAGTAACCCAAATAAAAAGATCAAGCTAAAAACTCACCTAATCTAAAAAAAACCATCAATCGAACCATAAATGAACTCATATGAGGTCCAAAAACCGATTAAGCCCAACAAGGGCTCCATGGCCGTGACATACAGAAATTGGGTGCGGGCGACACCCCCAAGATACATGCAAGTGTCGATGGACAAAATTGAGGGTCTACAAATATGCCCCTCTTCAATAGAGTGAATGAATGAGTGAAACACGAGTGCAAAGTGCAAGCAATGAATGAGTGAAATGAACTCTAGTGAATAATTCAAATGACCAACAATTTTGTCCCCACACAACAATAAAGAAGGCAAAGGGAAATGAGTCATGCTGACCGAATGGACTAGGGGATCCAGACACAATGCCAAAGAAAGCTAAAGAAATCTAGACACGATGCTAGAGAAGACTAAAGGAATCCAGACGCAATACTAGAAAAGATCAGGAGATCCGGACACGATGTTAGAGTAGACTAAAGGGATCAAGTCCGGGCGAGTACCGGAGAACCCAAGGAAATCCGAGCACGATGCCGGAGAAGCGATCGTATTCAGGCGAGTACCGGAGAAGAGATCGCATCCGAACGAGTACCGGAAAAGGGTCCAGGCGAGTATCGAAAAAGGGTCTAGGCGAGTACCGAAAAATGGTAGAATCCGGGCGAGTACCGGAGAAGGGTTCTGGCGAGTACCGAAAAATGGTAGAATCCAGGCGAGTGCCGGGAAATGGTAGAATCTGGACGAGTACCAGGAAATGGTCGAATCTGGGCGAGTGCTGAAAAGGGTCCGAGCGACTACCAAGAAAGGGTAGAATCTGGGCGAGTACTGGGAAATGGTAGAATCCGGGCGAGTACCAGGAAATGGTAGAATCCAGGCAAGTACCAAGAAAGGGTAGAATCTGGGCGAGTACCGAGAAATGGTAGAATCCGGTCGAGTACCGAGAAAGGGTAGAATCCAGGCAAATACTGGGAAAGGGTAGAATCCGGGCGAGTACCAGGAAATGGTAAGATCTGGGCGAGTACCGAAAATGGTCTAGGCGAGTACCGAGAAAGGTAGAATTCGGGCGAGTACTGAGAAATGGTAGAATCCGGGCGAGTACAGGGAAATGGTAGAATCTGGGCGACTACCAGGAAATGGTAGGATCCGGGCAAGTATCGGGAAATGGTTGAATCCGGGCGAGTACCGGGAAAGGGTCCAGGCGAGTACCGGAGAACCTAAAAAAACTAGCCAAGCACAACAACACAAAGAAAGAGGGTGTATGTCCAAGTATGAACATGAGAACGCCACTAAATGATTTGAATAAGCGAGAAATAAAACATCTCAACACAAAAGACGAAGGGGTATGTCTTAGTGTGACTTCTAGAAAATGCCAATAAATGACCAGCGAGAAAATAAGAACCCCACTAACAAGATGGAAAGAAAGGGAGTATACCCCAGTAGAACAACCTAGAAATGCGACTAGAGGTGAAAATAAAGGGTTATGCCCCAATCTAAGATATCCATACCATGTCAAAATCCCATAACCGTATATATGGTCAAAGTTAGAGAGCTGAAAACATCACAAACATTCGCACTTAGAACAACATCAACTTTATTCAGCAAAATCCAATATCCACAAAAAAACTGATAGGGGGTATGCCCTAGTGCGTACATTTGATATGCAAGTGCCTCAGTAATGAAAAAAAAAAACAACTCTGAAATATATCATTGGAAACCTAATCGTCTGGATAAGTGAACATGACAAAGTATAGGGTATACCCTAGTGGGCACATCCACTGGGTCGACGAACACGCATGAATCTGATCCCGAGCCATCTCTTAGAAGCAAGCTGTTGTATAAAGAAAACAAGCTGAATGTTGGGGCCTACACAAACACTGATGCCAAGCGTCTCTAGGCGAAACGGACTGCCTACGTACATGTGTAAGAGCCAAAGCTAGCATGCAAGGATGGGGGTATGCCTCAGTATGAACATGTCAAAGCATCAAGCAAAGGCGCCCTCAATGGTCCCAACTATCTGTATCATCTGCCTATGATCATGGACCTGAGGCAATCAAACTGAATGGAAAGGCAATATGTGACCATCGATATTCCCCGAAGAAATGAAGACCTATCGACATCCCGTACTCAATTAGTAGACGGAGCCTGTCCGAATGAACCGCGTCGAAGTAGACACGAGATCTCATGGCCTTAGGGTGGTCTTACGACTCGGACCGTAATGTAGGCCAAGGGTGAAAGGTGAATGAAATGATGGGAAACAAAGGCCCAAATACCCAATAACTAAATTCCAAACTTTGTATGCAATGCCAAATATCACAGAATCATGTGAGCAAGGTGACTCAACCTATATCCAAATGAATAACGTCAAACGATAGGTGATGTGCGCCAAAGAACTTGTCATTCATAAAGCGAGACGACGTTTCATGAGGATAGAAGAAGACGAAAAGGGGTAAGACAAATGATGAATGGATGTAGTAGAAAATGGAGGAACAAGCTGGGATAGAAATGTAGCAATGTCCGACAACGATGAACAACTCATCCCAAGAATGCCAGATCGAAGCAAGTCACTGTAAGATGGGGAAGGTGATGTAAACAATGATCCAGGGGACCGAGTGCCAAAGAAACCCAAACCTCACTCCTAATTTGTCACCCAGATCCATGGAGAAGGATCATACAATGCTCTCATCCAACTCTCAGAGGAATAATAAATCTCTCAAACCCAAATGACCTTTGATGATCCTAAGTATAACAACAAATACTAAACAAGCATTTTTTTTTTTTTTTTTTGCACTAAACAACCAAAGCTAGCTGAATGCCACACTAGCATAGTCCGACTAAAAGAACCTCAAACCTCTCATCCCAAATGGTCCCCCCTCAACCTAAGAATCCCGGATCAAAGCCTACAGATGGAATGAAAGGTGTGATAGGCCTGACCTGTAGCTTTGGGACAAGAGCGTGTCATTATCATATAAGAGAAAACATAAGCGAATAGAGTCAAGATGATAGAAGCAGAACTCAAAGGCAGACGAAATGAAAATGCACAATGGACAAAAGAAGAAACCATGAATGACCAAAAAAAGAACATATGAACAATGACACAAAGCTCACGATACTCACAAATCCAATCAATAAATGCAAAGCGCATAGGGGCAAGCCCCTAACCCAGGTGAGAAAATGTATGCAAGGCCAAGTGAATGAATATGACATAACAAACCGCATGAGGCTCAACAAGCTAGCAATAGGATATAAATGTGTGGGTGTACAACAGGGAAAATGGCTACTCCAAAATGATAGCCACCCATCCTCTGACCATGATCTCATACATAAAACTTCTTCAGCTGATCCACATTGACTGGCTCCTTAAACTGATTTCCGTCTAGGTCCGTCAGCCAGGCGGTTCCCTCTCTGGTCAAATCTCGAATAAAAATAAGGCCCGCTCCAAGTCGGTCTAAACTTGTCTCTAGGGTAGCTGATCAATCTTCTAAGGACCTTCAAAACTAGGCCACCTTTCTGAAATTTCTTGGGCTTAACCCTCGTCCTGAATGCATGGGTCATTTTCCTCTGATAAGCTTGAACATGATCTGCTGCCCTCAATCGCCTCTCATCTAGAAAGCTAAGCTGATCATAACGAGACTGAGCCTACTCGGTCTCGAATATCTATTGCTCTAAAGCTACTCTCAAAGATCCCATTTCAATCTCAATAGGTAGCACTGCTTCCATACCATACACCAAGGAGTAAGTCGTAGCTTCGGTAGAGGTACGAAAAGAAGTGCGATAAGCCCATAACGCAAAAAGGAGCTTCTTTGACCAATCTCGAGAAATCTCAACCATCTTCCTTAAAATCCGCTTAATATTCTTATTGGCGGCCTCAACTGCCTCATTAGTCTGTGGTCTATACGCAGACGATCTATGATGATGAACGCCATACTCCTAAACTAATGTATCCACCTTGCCTCTGAAATGCACCCCTCTGTCTAAGATCAGCTCGTGAGGGACTCTATATCGGCAGATGATATGTGATCTAATGAATTTGGCCACCTTGGCCGTGATTCCGACTCATGGTAGCTTAGCTTTAAAGGCGTATCAACAAAATTTATACCTTGAATACTATTACTAAAGTAGCCAAGCTACTATAGCATAGTGGTTCTAGGATCGTTCACTGGGAAGGGTTTTCGCAAACACTAGTGATATTCAAATTAGGAAAATAGGTGATTTTCTTATGGATGTTAGCTTTAAAAGAAGATGTAAATATTTCAGAAAGATTTAAACTAATCTAAGCTAACATTAAAGACTAAAATGAAAGGGTGTAAAAACAAGTTTCTCAAAGATAGGATAGCTATGCTCTGGCTCTTATGCAAATTGGAAATCTCAGGATAGGCTCCTCGCGTTGGGGTTGCAACTATGGTGATGCTTGCTTCCCGAACCGGTATGGATTTAGCAAATCAAGTTTTAATCCTTAAAATGACAAAACAGATGGTAGTGAATTTCATCAATGGTTATTCACCTTAGACTTCCTTTGAATGGCTCGTAAGAGATAACTAATGGTCTAAAGCCAAAAGCTTACCAAATATTGGCAACTCAAAGTCATTCCGGGTGATAAACTCACCTTTCAATGGCCATTGAAATTGGTTCTAATGGATTAATACAAAACTTGGAATTGAAAACCTCACCTTCCAATAGCTCGTAGGAGATAACTAATGGATAGAAATCCAAAAGCTTATCAAGTATTGGCCGTTGGAAGTTGTCCAAAGGAAATAAAAACCAAACTTTGCATTAATGAACCTTTAATGAAAAACGACTACCTTACCTTCCGGGTGTGAGAAATTTCCATGGGATTGCATCCAAGCCATCACATAACATCCATACTTTGAGAAACTAAAAGTTTTAGCCAATCATCCTCTGAGGAAAAGCCCTTAGAGGCTGTTTGGCTTCCAAGAAAAAGAAAACAGTAAAGAGAAAAGAAAAATGCTAAGTGTAAAACGTAATACGTATTATATATTTCTATATATATATTCCAAGAGGTGATTTCCACCCCTTATATAGTCTTTACAAAAGCAAAAGCTTGTGATTGGTTAGTTACAAGGAGAAGAAAGGAAATTTATACAAAAATATCCAAAAGAAAAGATCTCGCGTGGAGTCGGCAGAAACAGGGGAAAATTCGCACACCTGAGGGAGGTGTGCGAGTTTCGCACACCATTCGCACAGCTTAAAGGGGGTGTGCGAAATTTTCGCACACCTGGAGCAGTTGTCTTCCGAAGGCCATATCTTCCTCGTTTCAGCTCCAAATCATACACGGTTTGAAGCGTTGGATTCTTGATTTCCAGAGCTTTGAAATGGTATATAGTATGTAGAAAATGGACTTCGGGAAATGCTCCAAAATTGCCAAAGAAGACTGCAGCTGCTGTCCTCTGTTTTCCTCTTTGCTTCTTTTTGCTTCTCTTTGCTTCTCTTTGCTTTTCTCCTTTTGTTGGCTTGCTTTGGTGTAGAAAAAAGCGTTGCTTTAACTTGTCCAAGTAGCTCCTCCATCATTTGGCATGGCTTGAATTGATTCATAAGCTGATATAAACATGTAAACTTTGCCACAAAATGGTTTAAAACCAATTACTAAGGACCTTAATGAATTTAATTGGGTTTAAATGAATATGATTACTACACAAAGGTGCTTAAAACCATTATAATTAGGTCTACAAAATAGCACTTTTTGGTAGTAATCACACCCCCCAACCGACTCATTGCTAGTCCCTTAGCAATGGAGGAATAAAAAACTAAGTAAACTATAATAATATACATAAAGGGATCATGCAAATCACTCCAAAAAATGATATGAGTGGCATGATGGACATCCATGGATCAATAAAGATGTTGAAACTCAACTATAATAAGAGTTGTCAAAGCATTCACTTGATCATAGAGTACAAAAGAATGGATATTATGCAAGTTTGAGTATCAAAATAATTTCCATCTCAAGATCAATAGAATTTCTTCCACTAAAGATAGTGTTATTATATTAGTTTTCCGATATAGTATGTCAAACTAATCTTCCCCTCACTAGTTCTTTTCAAAGCTTAGCACTAATCAACCTCCATAGGCTAAGAACGCACCTCTTTTCTTTCACAATTTTTTCTTGTAGTGCAAAGTTAAAGGATTCTTTTAATTGTCCTGTAAACGGGGGTCATGATGATCTCACAATCAAGGTTTAGGGATCAAGCTTTAAGATTTTTTTCAAACCATATCCTCGATTTTAACCCGACTTTTGAGAATGTTTTTTAAATACCCAAGACTACTATGCAAATCACTATTCACCTCATGTACAGAGCATTGAGGTCGGTGACTCACCAGTAAAGTTAGGGACCAGCTTGAAAGATTTTTCACCATATCCCTCAGACCATTGCTCGGGTTTCAAGGCAAGCAACTTTTCTTTCTTTCTATTATTTTTTCTTCAAGACTCAATTGGCCTTTAACAGGTGTCTCACAGCTATTAAAATGAGGTCAAAGTAACCTCTCCCTGTGGAAGTTCTAAAATTTTTCTAGTCAAGAGGGAAATAGTTTCATACTTATATCGGAACGCTATTGTTTGTTTAGTGTGTGCGAAAAGCTTAGGTGGAAGAGATAAAGTTTCGCAATGCAATGGATTTTCAACAATTCATCAACTATTTAGAAGAGCATAATAAAATCTAAGAACGATATCGACAGTAATTCATAGGTTAGGATACTTCGATTATATCTCTTTAATTGTTTGGTGAGAGTTTAATCTTAATATCCATGGTTTTATAAGAAAGATTAATCATGTGTAAATTTAAACAAAAGTAGCTAATTTAACTAAGTATGTT